>VZRR01008590.1:439415-454055 GCA_013398015.1 Oreocharis arfaki
AGCGCGGGCAGGGGTGCCCCGGCCAGGCGCGGTCGCGGGCGGCTCTGCCCCGGCGGGGCGGGCGTAGCGAGGGAGGCGCGGCCCCGCTCGGCCCTCCCCAGCCCCGCCCCGTGGGAGCGGCCCCGGGCCTCGCCGCACTGTGCTTCTGAATTTTTAGAAATGCTGATACACAGACCCCAGCGCCGTGACGGGCTTGGCTGCGGGGCGAAGCGGCCCGGGGGACAGCCCGGGGACAGCCCGTCCTCGGGACGAGCAGTGACCGCGCACAGGGTACAACGCGCACGCCGCGGGTGGCCCGTGCCGCCAGTGGGGCTGCCGGTGCCCTCGTTCTGACTCCGGTCCACCCTGAGGTATCGGTATTCTAACAAGGAAATATATCAGAAATGCCCCGAAGACCTCCGCGGAAAATACCAGCGGCCGGAGTTAATAATCTACCAGTTCCAGGGTCTGATATTAATGACCTTTACCTGTAGTTTATTAAACAGCCCCTTCCTACCCTAGAAGAAAAACAGCTTCACAAAGAGGAAAACCTTGACTGAATCTAAGTCAGTTTTTGGCAACGCAGCCATCTGCTCTCTGCACTCACGGTGCCTTCAGCTCAACCTCTGTCTGCCCTGAAAGCAAAGTGTAGCCCTTCCATGGAAAAGCAGCCAGCCCCAAGAGCTTCAGGGACATGGCTTAACTTACCATAGCTTATCTCAAATTCTGTGTGCACATAAGCATCGTTTCACAATAAATTCATTGATTTCTATGAAGGAGTTTAGCAAACAACTCACTGCCCAAACTGGACACCTCATTCTGTCAGAAGGGGAAAGCCTAGCACAGAAGTGCACTGGCAAGTCGCTGGAAACCGAGGTGTTGCCACACAGTGTCGTGGCCTACGATCATGCAGTACGCTCAGAGGCGGTTTTGTTAAATGCTCATGTATGTCAGGGTTACGTAAACTCACAGCATAATCCACCTGCATAGCAGTGGGAACTTCACATAAGGTTGACTCCGAACATTCCATCAAGGTGAAACCAAGGTAGTGCCTTCCCATACGATTAAAAGATATCAAAGATAGCTCTGAAACCATGATACCACACAAATTAACAAATGTGACAGCATGACAGGGTGAACCTGGCACAAAGAAATTTAAAACGCAAGTCACTATCATTTTCTAAACACAAATTTCAGAGGAGTTTTAAATGAAAGCCACTAGTCCATAATACAAGGAATTTGGTAACGATATGAGTTGAAGAATTTTCCTTTCCTCAAGGAAAGCACATACACACACACCCCCTCCAAACTCCTCAAATTGTTTGGTACTATGATAAACCATTGTGGGTTAAGAAAAACCCTTTTAATACACTAAAATGTTAAGGGAATGCTAAAGAAGCCCTATGGAAGTACAACAGCCCAAAAGATAAATTCGGTAAGTTTGAAGGGCATGAGACATGAGAGAGACCTCCTGAAAACACCACGACCTTCATGTCTGTTGTTTGATATACTTTTTGATTACTCTATTAATTTATTCCTTAATTGTAGTAAAAAATCTAAAGCTATCATGCCAACATCCCTTGTCAGAATAGGATGCTGGGAATTTTTTCATTCTTGATGCTTCTAGTATGTTCTCTCCTATATGTTCTTTATATTCACAAAATAATGATATAGTTGCAATTTATAACTGTTTTATCCTAAACTATTTGCATGATAACTGGGGTTTACCTCCTTTTACATATGTTACTTCCTTGTCTCTTTTTGCACCCACAATTTTCTTTTTCTGCTATTTTGTTCATCAAGGCCTCTTTTCATTCTGAGAAATCTTAACATTACTTCTGCTCTTCAAACACGAATAACCACACCCAAGAAATCACAGTAAATCCAGGTTTCTCTTAAGAGAAACAAATGTCTTGTCTCATAATGTAATCCACATTAACACAAAATGTCCCAAAGTCTCCAGTGCATTAAACTCGATAATTCTAAGAAACCCAGACATGTGTACTACCACCTCCTAAGAGGCTGCACATAATTCATAGAAGACTGAACAATAACTGGAAAGAGGCCCAAAAAAAGGGGGGGGTTGGAAGGGGGAAGAGTAAAGAGAGACATTATTAGAGAAAGGCAAAAACTTTCAATTGAAGATTAAAGAAACAACAAGCAAAGAAAACCCAAACCCTGCAGATTGTTCCCTGTCAGATCTGGAAGCTTAAAATACATGCCAAATACACCATTGAGACCTTAGCCCTATCAGCACTCTGATGCATGTTTCCAGTTAAAAATCATCTTCCTCAAAACAAAATAAGTTACAGTAAATCTTTAGAAATGCCGTTTCTTCCCTCAAAACAAGAGAAAAGACTTTGGATTGATAAAAGAAGCAGGGTTCATTTTCTCAGCTCTATGGCTGCAGCGGCATTCTTATACAACAGAAGACAGAAGCATATGGGTAAAGAATTTAAAAATATCTTAGCATTTGCATCCCGCTAGAAATGTAAAGCATTAATGATCCCATAAAATGAAGCAAACCCATTATTTACCTGGAAAATCTTAATGTGATTCAGGCAATCTTCTCCTACAGACAGCTGAGAAACACAGTAAGGGATGTGAAGAACAAAATCAGCCCTGCGACAGAATGTTGAAGTGCAGTTATGTGTGCCAAGCCCATGTTAAAATCACACATACGGTACATGATATCCTTTACAGCTACAGGAAGCTCAGGAGCACAACCTCTCTCACACAGACCACATTTATAGTCTCACAGGCTTTTCAAAATGTAACAGTACATCATGCAAGCAGACCACAGGCAGGTAAGTCCTAGTCCTCCTGAAAGACAGCAAATACATTAACAGACAAAGGATAAACAAAATAAAAGTAGGGTCATATTCCAAAATTACTTAGCTTAATAAAAAGTAGGCTGCATGTACATAAAGCCAGTGAAATAAAGATGTTGCGTATTTTCCTCACCAGTATTTGTTTCATCCTTTTCCTATCATAGACCAACACCAGTAGTTCATTAATGGGTGTTATCTTCTTCTTAGATGTATACACAGCCCTTAGTACAAAGAGGCCTCAGTGTCCAACTGGAACCTCTACGTGCTCTAGTAATACAAATAAAAAAGGTTAATAGTAATTAGAAAAGACAAGGATTCCGGAGGGGCATGATAGATTCTTAATTAGGGACCAGGGTGCCATGGTGGAATCCGAAGAGACAAGTGGAAGGTAATACGCAGAGCAACCACTGTTTAAACCACTTATTTGTGGTTCAGGGACGGGTTCTGATTAAGATTTAATCTCTCGGGGAGCAGTTCTGGAAATGACAGGTAGTTCAATGAGGACACTTACATGATGCACTGCAGCTATCAAGGAGCAGAGTACATTTCCCACCATTCAGAAAAGGCAGGGAACAATGTGTGATGCAAATACATGGTACCTAGCTAAATGTTACATCCCTTTTGATTGGTTTAAATCTACGGCTTTAAACAACAATAACAAGTCAATAAAAAAGGCCAATGCAGAGACAAGATGCATCAGGAAAAGGTATGACAGGGGTGGTCTCAGAAAAAATGAAAAAGGCTACCACTAGTTCATTTGGACGGGAAATTATATGAAGATAATAAGCAAGGTATGTGGAAAATAATTAATTTTTAAAAAAACCAAACCAAAACAAAAAAAACCCCCAGTTCTTTGATTGCAATCTCAAGTAAACACAAGACATTAATAAAAAGTAGGAGACCTCTCCAGCTATATGTACGGGAAATTAACTGTTTACTTGCATTCATCTACTGAACCAGTTGACAAACTGGGTCACAAAGCAAGACGTGTACAAGGTCTTTATATAGATACTGGAATCTACTAGATGGAGAATAGGAAGAGACTAACAACACAGTTCCTACATGTAAGTTAAATCAGTCATTGATCTAGTACAGCATGGTTTACTATGCAGGAAGACTATCTCAGGTACTAGAAAGCGGAAACTAACAGAGAATGTAACACTATCTGCAAACTAGTAGCCAAGTCCAGCAGACACTTAAACAGTCCTGTTCAGGACTATAGCTGCTCAAGTCTGAAGTTGAAAGACTCAGCCCTCATGTAGGGGGAAATCCCATTCGAACTGCCTGGGGCCTTCTACATCAGATTCCCCTTGCAAAAACAGAACAGTTTTCTCTCCATGTTTCAGAACACCTTGTACACACAGAACATTACCGAAATCTAATCAGTGAAAATACCGTAATTGCACAACGCAGCAAAGCTATCAAAAGGGTCCTATTGATCACATTCAGTCCCATAGCAGCTGTGTTGCACTTCCAAACCCTTTGACTGGTCAAGGGCAACTGATCTTCCAATGGAGCAAACACTTCCTGCACAAGCACTACAGGCTGGGATTTGTTGCCAGGGTTTGTGTTCAGGGATAAAAATGAGATTAAGAACATCATGAGGAGGAAGCCTGGACGTTCTCACAGCAGCCTGGGTGGTGAAGCTGCAGGCGATTAACTGTCCAACAACTTCTGCAGGTTCCTTCCCTCCCCAGCACTCCCAGCTGTTGCCTCCTGCCTGCACCTGCACCCACGCCCAGCAGGGCCCATCCCTTTCGGCATTTGGGTTTCCTGCTCTGTGCCAGACCATTGGCCTTCACAAATTGCACCCAGCAGGGGTGGAAAAGAAAGAGTGGCTACATAGCTACACAGGAGGACATCCTCTGCTTCTAAAGGAAGCATCCGCTGCTAGGGACCAATGGCAGGTGCAGCACTTCCTCCAGCCAGTGAGCAGTTGGGCTGAGAGGACTGCAGATGGAGCCCCGTGCTCCTCCCAGGACAGCAGGAGGCACAGCTGCACTTCAAAGGATCACATCTTCCACATCCCTAAGTAAGGAGAGCTCTGCAGTTGAGCCCAATCACTTAAATGCACATCGTACTGATGGCACATTCACAGGATGCTCTACCTAAACTAAAAACACCGATCAGGATTCTCAACGAAGTGCAGTTTTGTTTTAAAATCAGGTGTCTTGATACAGCACCAGACCTTACCACAATACAGTTTCTGCAGTACTGTAGCTCTTTAGCACTGACTTTTCCCACCCTATAAAACCTGTTACCCACATAATCTGCACAACAGTCAGCATGGGCTAGACACTTGTATTTTGGCTTGAGAGAACCCATGCTCTGAAAGCACAGCAGCAGACAGTCAGACAGACAGTCACATAGATAGTAAGAGCTAGATCCAGCACAAGACAGAAGCTCCTACAGCTCCTGCACCAAGGTGCCAAAATTTTACATTTCCAGGACTCACCTAGGCTCTGCATATAATACAAAGAGGAAGGAAGGTGCCTTACAATATGCCCTAAAATTCTTATATGCTGAGAAGGATACCTGGCCATGAAGTTAATCAAGACATGGCAGAAGGTGAAAGCAGGTATCTGCTTAGTGTCTGAAACTCCAGCCATCTTCTGGACTTACAGGAGTCCTTTGAGTGTCCTCTGGAAGAACTCTCTGAAAAGTGGTAAGTGCCCATTTTTTATTAACTAGAGAGCATAAACGTTCCCAAATCTCTTGCCCATGGACACCACTACCGGTGACAACCACAGCAGCAGCTCTTAGATCCCACTGCCTCACTCCAAACCATCAGCATGACTAACCCCACATCTGACACTCCTCTGCTTTGCATCCTACATGCCCACACCAGTCCCTGTATTCCATCTTTCCATCTCTCACACCTCAGACCACACACCACCACCTTCCAAACCAGCAACTCCAATCCCACATTTAGCCACACAATCTTGACCCACCATCTTTTCTTTACTGTCCAGTTGGCCACACCAACTCATCAGCCACCACTCGGTGCTCCCTCAACTTCCACCTTGCTATGCTGTCTGAAACCAGGAACACTTTTGGTTGGCTGAAGACTCCTCCAGCTCTTCTGATTTCTTCCCCTGCACACGTTCAGAAATGCTCCTCTGCATGACTAGCCATTATTAACAGTGACCTACATTCAAATACACTAATGTTCTGCTTTAGCTGCTTCAGTTCTTTAGCGGAATAGCCCTCAAAACCTAAGTTCAGCTAAGTTTGCAAAGGAAATGTACAGTTTGGTTAAAATGCCAGCCGGGTCTTGTGGCAGCCTTTATAAACTGGACCTTATGAAACAATTAGAGCCACTTCTTTCCATTAATCGGCCCTCCAAAAATGACACTGTAAAACTGATTCAGCTGTTTGGAGTTCATCGTTTCAGATATGTACCTGAATTACACAATATTCAGGAAAATAGTACATTTTTTGCAGTAGAAGTATGGTACTTTTGCCACTTCCATTGGACCCTTATTAACTTCCCATTGACGTACATAGAGTCAAGTTGCATCAGAGAAGGTTCAGGTTGGACATTAGTAGGATTTTCTTCACAGAAAGGGTGATGGAACATTGGAATCGGCTGCCCAGTGAGGTGGTGGAGTCACTCTCCTTGGAGGTGTTTAAGCAAAGGCTGAATGTGGAACTTAGTGCCGAGGTCTAGTTGACAAGGTGGTGTTCAAAGACTCAGATGATCTCAGAGGTCTTTTCCAACCTAATTAATTCTGTGATTTTGTGGAAGTCTATCAGCTGACTCCCAGGAGGCAGTTACTTAACCCAGCCCTAAGATATAAACACGGTAAGCTGAGGGCTTACCCTCAGTACAGTCTGTACCGTACTTTTGTTCTCTCAAGTTTCCATGAAATCTTTATATTTCATATAGAAAGCATAGGTTGACGCAGCACTAAGAAACTGAGAATGCCATGCACATAAAACTTACAAGACTGACAGCTGTCTTTGCAACTGCTGTTAGGATCTGTGCAGACCCCCCTGTGATCTGAACTAGGCAGGAGTCCCACCAGAACACATGCACAGGAGTGTGCCTGAAGGATGTGATACATACACACAGGAGAGTCTGTTTGCAGCTGCAGCAGTAATCTGCTTTCCCTTCTTTCCTAAAAGCCAAGAACTAATATTCCTAATTCCTATGGTTTTGCTTATTTTCTTGCTATTTTAAAAAAAAAGAGGAAATCAGCTAGCATGCAACTGACCCCAACCCCAAGCAGCATCATTGGCGTCAGGCTGCAGAGCTCCAGGGGTGCCAGCATTAGGCATCCACAGGAAGATGTGTATTTCCCTGAAGTCCGTGCATGAAAAAAGCCTGATGAAGTGCAGCTCCAGGTGTGGGCTTGGCAAGAGCTGAACCAAAGAGATTCCCCTGTGAAGAAAGGCTGATGGGGAAGGATTTTGCACCCCTTCTCATGTAAACCCTGCAGTGTTTCCTGTGGAGCATTGCTGTTTTGATACAGCGCAAGCTCAGGCTTCAGGAGTCCAATCACTCAGGGTTTGTTTACACTGGGAGAGCTCTGCTGCTAGATATGCTGGCATCGCTCCTCAGTGTGGATGTAACATATGCCAGAGAGGGAATTCCTCTGCCAGTCTAACGGTACCACTTCCCCCAGTGACATTAACGAAGCCAACAAAAGCACTTCTCTGACAGCACAGCTGCACCAGCGGGGGGTATATGATTTTTACCACTTTCCCCCTCCCCCCACCCCGTGAAAATATTCCATAGGACTACCAAAGCCCTACAGGAGGGATGGATTCTCTCCTGGGCAAGCTGCCAACATCATCCAATAGCACTCTCACTACAGAGCAGGAAAATGGAGACCTGTATTAAATGCACTTAGACCCAAGCAGTGTTTCATCGGCCAAGAAGGGACAGGGGCCTCTGCCCATAGGGTCTCAGTGATCTGTGATGAGGAGCAGCATGACGGAAACTTCTTGCAGATGAAGCTGGCCACCCCTGCTCAACTCCCCACCACGACGGGAGTGATGAGGCACTGGAACAGGTTGCCCGGATAAGACATGGATACCTCATCCCTGGAAGCATTCAAGGCCAGGCTGGATGGGGTTTTGAGCAACCTGGTCTAGTGGAAGGTGTCCTTTCCCACAGCAGGGGTGTTGGAACTAGATGATCTTTCAGGTCCCTTCCAACCCAAAGCATTCTATGATTCTATGACTCTAGAATGGCAGCAACCACATCATACTGAGAGATGTGGAGAGAAAATGACTTTGTTCTAGGCAGGAAAGTGAAGGAGAGAGCAGTAGTGTCACACTGGCTGAGGATCAGGGAGTAAAGCTCAGCCAGCCAAGGTGCAAGACACTGCTTCCACGCTGCCAGCTCACAGTATTTTTGCAAGCCCTGTCATGCTTGAAAAGTTTTAAGGTTCCAGCTCTTCAAATTACAGCCACTGGGTAGCAAATTATTTAAATTGTTATTTAAGGAAGATGTATATCGAATTCCCCTCAGTGATTCATAGCCAGATTTTAATAATATACATGCATATTATATATAATATATAAATATATATATGTGTGTGTGTATGTATAAACACACTTACATACATAGCCAGTTTGCAAACTTCAATTTTAAAGCCAGACTTCCAGTTTTCTAAGGCTGGAATTACAGTCTTAAACTTTTTCAGCTAAACAGTATGGTGCTGTCAGCCACTAGCATGCAGTGTAACCAGAGGGGGGCATGCTGGTGGCGTCCCCACAGTTCTTCCTTCTCTCCACACAGACACAGCATTTGGAGGATAGTCTGGGTAGCAGTAGGGCACCTGTCAGCTAAAGAATCACTTTTTCTGTCATCCATATTATGTACAGGCATAGAAAGAATGTGTATAAAAACTGTGGAAAAGACATTAATGAGAGTAAGACCAGCAAAACTACACTATTTTTCTGTGTTTTCTCAGAAAAAAACAATTTAATCACCAACAGTTTCCTTAATTCTCCCCTCTTCTTAGGATCTGGCATGCCCTTATTTAACTCTTTCTAGACCTTTATGCATTGACAGGATCCAGTTTTCAAGGAAGAGTGCAGCACAAACAGATACAAGTCCTCTGCTTCCTCAACGAGCACAGGCAGACTGTATTTCTCTGGATAACACCCCAGTCACCAGAACTACCAGAGCCAGTATGTAGACAGGAAAAGCAAGGGCATTCTCCTTCAAAGCATCCATGCACCCCTGCTCTCACAAGGCAGTAGGGGTAACATGGCAAATGACAAGTCTGTAACAGGACCAAACAATCCTACGAAGCTCACAGTAACACTGATGAGAACAGCATGTATTCAGGAAAAGGGCACTCTAATGACTTTGGGATAACTTTTCCCCAGGCTCTCAGCTCGTCCTTGCAGTGCTTCCACCCTGGAGCAACAGCATTCATACGCACACCGGCATTCCCCAAGCGTGCAGCCACGGCAGGCACAGCTGTCCAGCACGGATTATTCCTGCCAGAAGCACAATAATCTTCTTGGGAGGACTGTTGCTGAGGGAAGAGAACATATGCACATCAAAATGCAGATTTTGCCTCCTGCCTCCCAGGTCTAGTCCTGTGATGATCTGCTGCTTCTGCTGCAATATGAGCAACCACAATACTTTCCCCATGGATTTCAATGAGCAAAGGCCTCAGTGAGGACATCCTTTGGGGTCAGCCAGGCAGACCCCAACAGCCTCACCAAGGCTTCAGGGTGAGAATATCCTGCCAGAAGAACTTCCAAAGTGTAGGCTGCTCAGTGCCAACTAGCACTCGGAAATTTCTACCTTAGGGTTAATGTCTGCACTGCTGGTGGGAGGTTCTCAGGCTCTGTCTGGGCTCCACGTTCAGCTCATAGCCAGTGTTGCACCCCCTGCAAAGATACCGGGCTATGAAAACTGTCACTTGTTATTAACTCTGGCTCCGAAACACCCTCCCTTTCTTCTTCCTTTGCAACATGTGAAGTACCATGTTCAGGTCACACCTTGTCACAACAGGAGAGAAGCATATTTAGCCCTGGCATTTACGTGTGAAATCAGAGATAAGTGAGCATAACTGTCCCTTTGCCCGAGCCATAGGCACACACACTCATCGCCGGTGACATGGTTGCCACACGTGGCAGCCCAAACCCTGCTTTTGGATACTCTGACTCTAAGTGCTTGTGCTCATACACAATTCATTCGCCTTGTGAATCATGAAGAGTTAATTTATTTCTAAATTACAATTCAGAACCCTTCATTTAGCCAAAGACCTCTATCACTAGAAAGAGACTCAAACAGATCTATGAGGTATTTGCACAAAGATCTTAATCTTTGCTGCCATCAGTCCTGGTACTATCCCAATTAATAACCAAATTAATGTCAACGCCAGGACCCAATCCTCCTCAGGGAGAAGGAATGATGTTTCCTTTCAGCCACGCTCCGAGTCTCATCCAGCAAGAGAGAGAGCTGTATCCGTTTGCCCGGGGCCAGTCCGTCTCCCACCTCGGCGATGCGGGAGCAGCAAGAGGAAGCGGCTGTGTTTTGGATCAGCCTCCCACGCGCAGCAGAGCAGCTCCCGGGTTGTTCAATCCTACGCTCAGTGCAACGGCTGGGGATGGCCCATCCGACGGAGGGGGGCCAGGGCGTGCGAGAGCCAGCCGCACAGCCAGCACGCTCCCCGTCCCCTGCCTTCAAAGCACCGAACCAGCTGCTCTCGTGCCCTCCAGGAGCCCCTGACGGGGGGCTGGGGGGGGCACCACGGGTGTCAAATGGCTGCTGCATCACATTCCCCGATGCGCCTTCCCTATTTTCCCCAAACAGAACAAAGCTGTCCTCAAAACGACGCTTTCTGTCGAACAGCTGACCAAAAATAAAAGTACAAACAAAAGTTAATGGAGCGCGAAGCCTCATATGACAAGGAAAATTCCCGCTCCAATTCTGATCTCTGTTTACAACGTTGAAAGTGGGTCAAACTGGTCTGCGATGAAGGAATCTGTTTGGAAAATGATCTCTGCGAGGAAAAGCATCTAAGCGGCAGACAACTGCACTGCAATGCTTCCACGGGGATCCTTTCCCTGCCATCAAAGTAATTCAGTTTTACCACACAAGGTTGAAATCCTGCAACTTGAAATTATGGCTTTTCATTCAAATTACTTAAATTCAGCAATTCCCTACCTTTTTGGAGCAAATCAACTAACCAGGGTGTTTCAGCACAGATCTCCGCGCTTCAAAAAACTGAGACATGGCTGGGTTTGGGCAGGGTGGGGGAAGCAGATGTCGGTTTTGTTGATTTTGCATTGTTTTTTTAAAATAATTGCCCTCACTTTAGTTCATTTCCTGTGTTCTGGACAAGGTTATTGAGCAGTACCATCACACTGCCTAACCCAACTATTTTGTTTTACCGTCATGTCTCTCTCAAAATGCAAAGGAATGATTGTGACATCAAATGGGAGCCCCAAAATAAGAAACAGTCTGTAACAACATTACTTTCCGAGGTATTTTCATTCTCACTTCTGGAAATCTAGTGAATTTAATATATGTCCTTTCCTGTTGTTCAAGATAGAAGATGAACGTAACGTAAACAAATTCAGCCAAAACTTCCTGGCAAGAAGCTCTGTAGGCTGTTCTGTGCAATGCTGGTATACAAATAAACAGCAATCTAAAGGAAGAATATACTAACCAGCCTTGAAATCCACTAATTTGTTTTATTGACTTATGAAAATTCTGTTCTTTGACCTTCAAGTGCTTGATTCCTTTTATGGTCACACAATCTTTATTTTATTTTATTCTACTAATTGCTCTCAGGATACCCAGAGGCTTAAAGAAGCACAAAATGCCAAAAAATGTATTACGACATTCCTGCATGTATTGAATCCTCTTTCTAATCTGTTTTTGAAAGAAAGAAATACATTTATAGCATTTTCTAGAAAACATCTCTAAAAGCACCCCAAACTGATAAACATTCCTTCATATTTATAATTTGTATTTTTTTAATGTTCTCTTTAGTTTTAGTTACTATTTTGTATTTACAGAAAAAACGAACTCTGTGAGTCTTCAAAGTGTCTGCTAATGTCAGATATTTATAGAAAGTTATGATCTCAAACGATTTTAAGAACGGAATCAGACTACATCCATGGGACAAACCTTTTATCTTTTAGACTTCAAAATGTCCAGTTTTAACTGGAGACTTCCAGGGCAAATAAGGAATAAGAAGGCTCATATTTTAAATGCAGTCAGTATAAAAAAAGTAACATAATAAACAAAAGTAGCAAAAAAGACTTGGAAAAAATACCATGGCACAGGAAAGGATATGCATTTAAAATCTTTTTACTAATAAACAAAGAAAAAACATAAAGTAACATGGAAACAGCTCAGACAAAATGTACAAGAGAACATAAAAGAGGTATGGAACAAATTCTGAGTCTACAGAAAAAGAATATTTACAAAGTTAGATGGGAAAATGAGTTCATGAGTGTCTCAGACATATCTACGAATTAGAAAGTGCACTGTGAATGGCCTATCGAAATAAGCACAGTTACCCTCACAAAACCAAAGATCCCCTTAAAAAAAAATTTTTTTAAAGGGCTCGCCCTCCCCAGACTCACAACTAAGTCAAAACCAGAGGAGACACAACGGGTCAGCAGGGACGTCCAGGGTGGCCGCCTGTCCCAGCACCCTGCTCGATCTGGGGCGAGCTCGGGGAGGTGGGAGGCTGCGAGGCGCCAGCGTTCCTCCCGCCCTGGATGCCATCCCAGCCTGCACACCACCCGCTGCAAACCCCGTGCTGCTGCACCACGAGGTCCATGATAAGTCCCACTGACAGCTCCTTGCACGCCACGCTGGTGTTGGCTGTGGGGAGCTGTGCGCCTCAGCAAACCCTCTTCTGTGTATGGGTGCTGTGAAGGGACTCCCACCCAAACATGAGAGGTGTTTGCTCCTCTGAGATGAAAAGAGAGCCTTTCATTCATTAACCAAGCTGTCCCCAATTACACTGTAACAGAAAAGCACATGTAGCTGGGAAACACTCCTTTAACACTTATTTCTGTTATGCTTTTTTGTTTATTTTTTTGTTCGGTAGAGCCTCTTTCCCAGATTGAGTGCAGGACCCCATTTTACTAGGCTTGACATCTACACAAAGGGGAAAGACCTTTTCTGCCCTAAAGCTCAGAACCCAAAGTCCAAGAGGTGCTCAGGGAGCGTGCCTGGAGCAGCACTGTGGGACAGGCTGCCAAAACCCTCCCTGGGCTTGGTGCCACCAGGCAAAAGAGCCTGGAGACAAGGAGGCATGGGCAGAGCCTGTCAGAGCCAGTGGATAGTCAGGTGGAGAATCCCCACTTGCCCCCAGCCCCACATCACATGTGTCACCCCGGATGGCAGAACAGGACATTTACCTGCTCTGGAGCCCCAGTTCGCAGCCCAGAGCACTGGACAAGTTTGCACCTCATGTGCCACCTCCACAAAGCCACAGCACCTTGGAAGCAGGGACACCCTCTTTGGCTCTCTTGCCTGAACAGCCAACTGCGGGGGAAATGGTGGCGGGAAAAGCTGGCAGCAGCAGCGGCAGCGGCTTCAGCTGTCCTCGCTAGCCCCACTGGCCCCCATGGTGGTCCCTGAGCTACCTACACTCACACACTGTGCCCACTCTCATCACTTCCATTGCCCGCCAACAGCATTGCGGGCTCTCGTAGGGTTTCTGTATCCCCATGCCACCTCCTAATGTACCTCTGAATTTGGGAGGCAGAAATGATCTGCCGCATCTGCAGAATGGGACTCCAGTCCAGAGCCAAGACCTCCACACTACAGCACAACACAAAACAGTAACAACCCCTGTGGGGGACAGCCCAGCCCAGTGTTCTGCTGAGCTCAAGGCACTGGTTTCAACTTTGTGGGTCTGAGGACAACTTGAAACAGAGCCACAAAAGGTAACAAAAGCCCACTGTCAGCAGGCTCCAATGAGTGGAGTGCTCTGCCAACTGCAAAAGGTGAAAAATACGGTGTTATTTTCAAGCAAGGAGTCATCCCATCAGCATAGCAGATGACCTTCACCAGTCTTCTCTTTACCACCTTGGACTGGCTCACAAGGAAAGTTTTTTGTCAATACGTGGATCCCTATGTGCACTACGCTACTGAACGTCAGGTGAGACAACGGTATTGTCCCAAGTTTTGAGGCACAATCAAACCCCTCTCCGTGTGGCTGAGCTACGACGGCAATTACATACGCACACAGAACACATAAAAGTTACCTGACAGAGTACATTTTCTTCAAACACAACGCAGACTAGAGCTGTAACGCGGTTTTTTCAGCCCAAAAAAAAAGGGATGAGATTTTTTCCACAGGCTACCGAACAGTAAAGAACCCAAATAATGCTAAAACTGCCTTCAAGAAAACTAAGCATCAAACGCTAAAATGTCCTTCAGAGGCTGGAAGGGATGAGCTGAATCACCTAAGCGAGGTGAGGCACCGGCTATTCCAGCAGTTGCGTAGATAAGTTTGCAGCCGGCTCGTGGCAGGCAAGAAAGGGTCCATAGTCCGCCCCCCAAATTAAACGCATCTCCCGTGCACAGCCAGGACTCCGCTTTGGGAATCGGAGCGTTTGTAAAACACTTGCAGAACAGTGGCCCCGCAGGGGGGAAGCCCTTCCAGCCCGGCTGACGCTCCCCGCTCCCCTCGGCCCCCCAACAGGGACCGACCCCCGCTCCGCCCTCCCGGGGGCCGGGGGTCTCCCCTCCAGCGCGGGGGGCGGTGCGGGCGGGGCCGGGGGCGGCGGGCCCGGCCGCACAAAGGGCGGCGGGGCGGGGGGCGCCGGGCACTTACTTTGTCTATGGTGCCCGGGAGCAGGCGGTCGAGAAGGCGGCAGAGCACCA
>VZRR01008590.1:454275-491909 GCA_013398015.1 Oreocharis arfaki
GCAGCGGGGCGGGAGCGGGAGCCGCGGGCACCGCCGGCCGCGGGGAAAAGTTGCGGGATCCCCCGGCCCCTCATTTCCTCCTCGGACGGCGCCGTCGCGCAGAGAACGAACCCCCACGAGCCTTCGGCTCCAGGCTCGGGCAGACCAGCTCCGGACCATCTAGCTCTCGGAGCGGCAGCAGCGGGGTCCGGCCCGACCGGCCGCAGTAACGCGATCTCTGCCTTTGCCCGTCGTTCCCTCGCGCAAGGAAAGCCGTCTGGGAGCCTCGGCCCAGCGGCCGGGTCGCGGGCTCGCCCCGGTGTGCGCCATCCCCGCCGTGCGCCTGCCGGGATGCTCCATGCCCGGAGCGCCTCCCGCCAGCTTCCTCGCCGATGGTCTGCGGCACCGCCTGGGAAGACAGCGTAAATACTCGGAAGGACTGTGAAAGCTAACCTGAAACAGAGCCTTCCCGTACCTTTTATTCTGACAAAACCCATTCCTCAAGGCCTTGCTTGGACAGGACACTATGAGCAATCAGTATTTTTTTGTTGGGAGCTGGCTCGGGTGGGCTGCCAGGGTGCCTCTGTTGCCATCAGCCTCCCTGATGCAGCACACACGCCTGGAGAGGCGACACCACCACAGCCCCTGCTCTTCCCTCTTCCCCTCTCGCCCCACCTGACCCCCTCGAGGGGCAAAACGCCTTCAAGGCAGAGGTAGAGGGGGTACTGCCAACGCAAACTCATCTCTCCTGTTCTGCTTCCAGCCTGGCGTACCGCATCCACCACCATCACAGCCCCTGAGCAGCACCTCTCTTAGGTCCTTCTGACCCAGAATCTCCTTCCAAACCACAGGCTGGCCCAGAGAGACAGAGGTGCATTTCGATTTGAGACAAGACAATCTAATTTCAACATTCAGTCACCTTCTAGCCCGTAATAGGTGCAGATTTTCTTAAATTCTGACACTTTAGGTAGATACCCCTTCCAAAATTTGTCTTCCCTTTTGCTCCTTGTTCGGTTGAGGTGAGAGCAGCAGACTGGCCTCTGCCAGTATTAATGCCCACCTGGACTCAAGCAGGATGGGATGAACATGCCCAATGCACGCATCAATGGTCAGAAGGCATTTATTGCCTTGGCATCCCCAGCAGGGGTTCCCAGCAGTTTCCTGAGCAAGGTAAGCAGCAAGAGGGGCCATCCTGGCACTGGCCCATGGTAGAAAAGAATGAGCATGAGTTTATGAAGCTTTTTATGCGAGAGATGTGATGAGTACATGAACAAGGTGAAAAGCCCATAGCTGGTTACAGTAGAGAGCATGATGCATGACATGGTGTGGGAAAACCCAACCAAAGGCAATGGAAGTAACAACATATTACAATGCAGAACAGTGATCTTAACCAAGCATAAAGGGTTTCATTATAAGCAATATCTGGGTTATCACTGACTGACATCCATCACCTATCCCCTCACCTTTTAACTGTACACCCTTCCATATTTATTTTGAGCAACAGCTTCCTATCCAATAATTTGCCAGCTACAAAGAACACAAACATGGCAATTCTTTGCCACTGAAAAGCCACGTGGATGGATTGCCTGGGGACTTTTGAAAGAAGCTTGACACAGGCCGGGAAACCATTTCCAGATCTTTAAAGCAAAAAAACGGAAGTGCCCGAAAGATTTAGGAGCATGCCACTCCCTTTCTGGCTTCCTTTCTTGTAAGACTTTGCCCCACAAGGTATTTATTGCAAAGCACCTGAACGCTCTGCACAGCTCCTTTGTTTTATTCTTTCCTCCTGCGGGCCCCAGTACTGTCCATTTATGCTGCAAACTTGTAGGACAGACAGATACCTTGCACTTGCACCATCTGGTGAGTGGAGCCCGTGCCATGGTGGGAGTTTTGAGCTAATGCAAACAATGAAACGTATAATTACTGCAAATCTGCACTCCTTCTTCTTCTTCTTTGTTTCACACCTAAAGATGTTCTGATTCTCTTATGTCCTGACTTTGGTCCCACTGTTGCTTCTAAATTGTAAACTCACGACATCTTTATTCAAGCATCCATTTTGATTGTATTTAAATAATATAAATTCTTTCCGAAGGCATCTGAGAGGGATGATTTTAACCACTTTTTTCTGCAAAACATCTTAAATTTATGCAAAGCTGAAAAAGTAATTTTGGTAGTGACTCTCATGAACAAAGGAGAGATATGAAGCATGTATGTAGGTTCAGGTAACTTCCAGGCCTTAAATCTCTTCACAGAAGCAAAAAGATTCTTATATTTTGTGATGGGGGGAGGGGAGGGGTTCAGTTTAACAATATCTGGACCTCTTCTGAACAAGAAAGAAAGCAATATTCTATGAAATACATCAGGGATCTTCAGCAGAGATCTAGTAGATTTAACAGCATATCATTTTCTATAAATAAAGATTAAGTAGTTGACAATTTATTTGGTCTTTTCCAAGCTTTTGTCATATTCTTATGAGAAGTTACTAAGGAAACCAGGTAGACATGAGGTAAAAGGTAAATTTCTGCCATGGATTAGTGAGTGGTTGAAAAAGAAAACAGCGGGAATAAATTGCCAGTTTTCAATTTGACCAGAAAGTTACCAGTAGAGATACTTCCTCTATTTTGCACTACGAATTAACTGGAAGTCTCCAAAAGACAATTATACTTCCGTGGGTTTTATTTAGTCTTTTATCCTGAGCAATTGGTTTTGGAGGAGGGAGAGCAGGAGAGGAAGGAAAGAGTAAAGGTAAGGAAAGATACTCTTTCATTTTGGACTTTTTCCATTTTCCATTTTCAGCTGTTAATACCTCGTCTACCTGCCCCCAGGCAGCAAAGAGATGCTTCGGCCAGATACACAACTCTCTGTTTTCCCTGTGCCAAACCAAGGTCAGGATTTCAGTGTGGAGGTAACTAATTAATTATCAGTCCAGCTTGAACAGAAATTGCCTTGACAGCCTGTAATTAGCTATAAAGGGGTCATACTGGATCAATTGCTGTGCTGGGGTTCCCATGCTATACATAATTATCTCTGTAGTTTTAGCCTAGAGAGGTTCACATCTCTCTGTAGTAAAAGCCTCACCCCAACAAAGCACACTTCTGTGCTAAACTCAGCGATGTATTTCCACGTCTAGTTAAAACTACCTTTCAAAAGTATCTCGAGGCTTGTAGAGGAGCTAGTCTTTTGCAGTTCCTGAAAACAGCTATCACAAGTTCAGTATCACCGGCTCTCTCTGCTGCTGATTGACTGTCAGCTGAAGGTGTCACTTAAAGCCCATACACCAAAGATTGTGTTGGTGAACTCGGGAAGGCAGATCAATGAGCTGCATGGTGCTGGCACAAGTGTCAATGAATAAAAAAAAAAAAAACCAAAACCACAACAGAGAGCAAATTGCTTCATTATCTTGAAGTTGCAAAGTATTTTAATAGGCAGATGCAAAGTTTTTGGTCCTGAGAGGCCTGTCAATCAAGCACAAATAAATGAGTACCATACAGAGAGCAGCTAAAGTGCTGGTGCAGAAACACAAATCTGGGACTCTGAGAGCAGGTGTTCGACCAAGGGTGACAGCAGCATGATGCTCGGGGCTGCAGTGCTTGGCTCCAGGGCCAGCATGATGGGTGCCCAGGCAGACTTGGGCCTCTCAAACAGGGATCACAGTATGCAGTGTGTTGAATACACCAACGTCCAAGCCATCCCTAGAAAGGTAAAAAAAGCAAAGAAAAAAGGTGCTCTTAAAAACTCTTTCTTTCATGGAGGCTGCAGGTACCTGTTGGGGAATTTGAGGGAAAACAGGGATGCTTAGCATCATTAGAGATTTTAGCTGGGAGAGAGATGCCCCAGAAATCAAGTCCCTCATTTATTTCCCCTTATCACAAATCTCAAATCTCTCAAGCCTCTAGTACACTTGCTCTACTGCCTCCTGTGCAAGTGCCTTTAGGGTCTACAAAAAGCAGAAATACTGTCACCACGTCTTTACTTTAAATCAATGCAGCCTATTGACACCATGCTCTGATTGAGCTTGGAGTCCAGGCTGCTGCCAAGTCCTTGGCTACCTTAACTCTAGCAGCAAAATTTTTGTTAGCATTTGCTTGATTTGATGAGGCAACTAAGACAGTCCTGTGTTACAAGCTTTATCACAGCCACTCATGCTTTTGTAGCTTTCACCCTGGCTATGATCTTTAGGTGGAAATATACAGAGAGTCCTCTGGCAAGCCTGCGGTAGCCCAAAATGTAGCTCTGCTTCTGTGCTCCCGAGAGCATCAATTCAAGAGCTCCCTTTGTCTTCTAAGTGCAGTTCAGGATAATAGCATTGATCCGCTACATTCTTTATACTTTCAGAAACCAGTGTCTGCTTTCGGCAGAGATGAATATAAAATGAAGGTCCTTGCCACGAAGGGCTTAGTTTAAATCACAGATGATGGAAGATGAAGGATAGACCTGAGAAAGGAAGAAATGAAGCAGGACAATAGGCAGCAGCGCAGTCACACTTAGGCTGTCTCCACGGGAAGAAACCTATTTTAATTGCCATTTCAAAAGTTTTATTCACATTTAATAAGGACTGAGAAAGAAACGAAGGACAAGAATTGAATGGCAAGAAATCAAAATAACTAAAACGAATGAAAATGTTTTGAATTTAAACAAACAAAAAAAGGACCTGAGATTTTTGGATGTTTTTAAACAAATGCATAATAAATGAACAGTATTTTCCAAATTTTGCCCCAAATTTCCAAATTTGTTAGCATGAGTTGGAGTAAGTGGTTTTTTAACATTGCAGGCTGGACAGAAGCAAATCAGCGGTTCCCCTGTGGAAGGACTTGGGGGAGGGGAGTTGGCAGTGAGCTCCACCATTTCAGGCCAGACGCAGAGAAGGCTGTGTCCTGCAAGCTGAAATATCAGATGCAGATCCCCAGCTGGTGGAAGTTGTCACAGCTCCCTTAAAGTTGATGAATCTATGGCATTTTTAAACAGTGAGCTCAACAATTTGCAAAGAGCTCTGATCACAGCGGACTGACATGGCCATCCATAAAAGAGGCAGATTGGATTCTAAATTGTGTCTGACGAAGAATTTTGGGTGGAGTAAAGGTAAGAAAGAGTGTTACTGGGTCATTAGCAGAAACTCGTTAGGAGTATAGCACAGAAACTTGGACACTTGTTCTCTGGAAAAACTGAATTACATGGCAACAGAGTCGTTAGAAGACTGACACTGATCTTATGGGAGCTCGGCTTGTTTGCCCTGGTGAAACAAAGCCTGAGAAAGGGTACAGGAGGGCTGTCTATAAATACACCAGTGGGTAAATATCACAGATAGGCATGCAGCTAGTTAAGCTTCAGGACAATGCTAGCACAGGAGCAAATGGATATAACCAGGTCCTGAATAAATTTATGCTGGAAATCAGAAAAATATATTTTATTCTTCTAGCCACAAAAATTTTCAGTGCTGCTAAGAAAGAGCAGCTGTTTTCAGAGGGGTGTATAGCGTGCAGGTTAAAGTGATTCTATGGTGTGACTGCAGTAGCAGGGACTGGACACGGCCCAGGCTCCGTTCCCCAGCAGACTTTGCATTACGCCTACCAGAATCAAAGTGGGCCAAGCATTCATCGTGATGGATAAGGTTTAGTGAGAGAAGTCAAATAAGCAGAACCGCAGTCAAAGCCGTTCTCTCACTCTGAGTGAATGCTAATGACACTCGTTCATTGCCGCTTGGAAAATACACTTAGCAAACTAGGTTAATGGAAGAAAATCCTCTTCTCTGACATATAGGCTCCCAGAGCTGGAAGCTACACATAGTGACCCTTGGATGTATTTTGTAGAGCCCTTTTGTATTCAAATTTTTTAATCCTATGAAAGTTTGCTACAGATCTATGCCTCTTTTGTTTTTGAACACACAGCGATTACCAGAGCGGAGTAGCATCCTGCTACTCCACTGCCTGTTCTCCACTTTACTCCAAAATCTTTGGCAGTAGACAGACAGTTTTGAAGACATTTTTGAAGTGTGGGAGGATGGAAGGGCAGCACAGAGAATGAGAGAGGGGAAGAGAACACAGGAGATAGAAGCTCTTGGTCAATGCATTGAGCAGGAGCATCAAAATATATACATCAGTGTATTTATGACAAGATTTCCACACTTCGCTCAGGTAAAGAGAAAGAGAACTGATTTTGGTGGAATTGGTTGGCTGGTGAGGTTTGCAAGAGGATTCTTATTCACAGTTGCATGAATGGTCAACACATTGGATACATTTGATAAAACTGTAAAACTGGATTAGCCCATATTCACAGGCGAAATTGCTGTTTCCCTGTAGCACAGCAAGGGTCACCATCTGCTGGGTCACCCTCACACTTTTTTGGATGTGGGGGTTGCACTCACTGTCACTGACAGCAGGGCATGCCCAGAGGAGGGTTTTGGGAACGTGCTCCCTTGGCACCCGACCAGAGCCCCAGCCTGGCACACAGCAGGGCTCGGCAGAACACCTATGGCTCCATCAGGCGTTCAAGAGCTCTCTGGACTGCTTTTGTGAGAGACCATGTGAGCTGATGGAGCTGTTATTTTTAGTCCTACAGTACTATTTGTTGACTATGGCTGCTTCCTATGCAGTAGGTACTGAAGGGCCAAGGCACTAGAAGCCTTCTAATGATCCAACAATAAATGTTACAGCCCATAAATGTTATAGTCAATAAACGTCACCATCTGACTTACTGTTAGCATCTGCACTCTTCCAGCCTGTAATTATATGATATGATATGATATGATATGATATTGTATTGTATTATATTATATTATATTATATTATATTATATTATATTATATTAATTTAAGTTATAGACCTTTGTATCATCACCAGTTCATTTCAGATTTATTTGTGACACTCTCAATCAGTAGAAAGATGGTCTTCTAGTGGTTCTTTTGAAAGAAACCAAATACCCTGCTGAAGGCTTACCTGGCTTATGCGAGCCTTACCTCCCTACACTATAAGGTTTTCAGGGGTGCTGTCACTGGGTACCAAGAGGAGGGTGGAGGGCCAGTTGTGGAAGCTGTTCAGACAGAATACAGAGAGATGGCAACAGCTAAAATCTTGTGCTTTGCCCCAGAATCTCTGGGCACCTCTGGCTACTTTCTTTTATGCTGATTAAAACTACAGCCGCCCAACAAATATGGATTATGATTATTTGGCTCAGCTCTCCACCATTTTCTCTTTAAGCTCCCAGTGTTTAAGGACACTAATCTTGTGTATTTTTCCTTGACTTTTATAGTCCTGTTGGCCGTGATTATAACTTTCAGTGCTCCTAATTTTAGCCAAATAAAACTAATAAGTATGCTCTGATAAATTAATAGTCACTTGACAAGCATCTTACCAAACGAAGTCTACCAGAGGCCTTGAATCCTAAAGATCTACAATATTATAAAAGCCAAGGTGCACATACAATTACAGCAGAGCTGATTAGAAAGGAGAAATAAGCATCACTGACGTGCTGAATTTCCTAGAGTTCTCAAGCTCAGGTGACACCACCATTTAGCAAATAAACTCTCTGTCGGGTCTGCCCTCATAGGCCATATTCTCTCATGCCATATTCTCCTTGCAATCTTTCCTATTTGAATTGGAACAGGCTACCCGGGAAAGTGGTGGAGTCATCATCCATGGAAGTGTTCAAAAAACTAGTCATGGCACTTCACAATATGGTTTAATGGGCATGGTGGTATTCAATCCAAGGCTGGACATGATGATCTTGGAGGTCTTTTCCTACCTTAATGATTTCATGATTCTAGGATTCTAGGTGTAATTCCACTGAAGTCATTACCCCATATAAAAATGTCCCTCACAAGGAGAGCGTCAGGCTTTCATTACTTGATGACCTTGCACTAAATCTTGATTTCCAACCAAGTGATGCGGTATTCCTGCTTTTAAACACAGAAACTGGACTATGAAACACTGAAAGAACTCTGGGGTGAACAGTGCCTGAAATTTTTGTCTCCTTTTTCTTTGTCCATGTTTTCTATGCTCCCAATGGAGAGTTTCTATATCCGTGTAAAGCCTATTTTGAAGACAGCTCTGCAGCCATTCAGCCAATTTCCAGAAGGCAAGTTCCAGCTGCTTATTAGATATACCTACACAACAATTGGATATAGAAACAACATTGCATGGGTAAGAAAAAATATTTTTTTTAATTAAACAGAGTAAGTTTTTCAGTGTTTGCCTTGAATTTTCTAGGGCACCTTCAAAGCACTGCAGATCTCTGTATTTTCAGCTTGTTACATGTGATGTCTGGATGTGATGATATTTATAAACCTGTACTACATTAATCACTAATCGATATAATGGATTGACTCTATACCTAGTTATCTTTCAACCTGAAGAGTGTTCAGTCCCATCTTTGTTAAGAATCTCTATCTGATCAGTGAAACAGACCATGATAAAAGCTGTGTAAAAAAGCTTCCTTCTTTACTAATTGGACTGGACTTGGAAACCAGAGGCTTTCCTGGGAGCATTGCCTATTTTCCTCATAATTATTTGCATATTCAGTTCTACAGCAAAACAAGTCTATAATTGTTCAGTGCAGAAATTAAAACCTCCTTATCATGTATGTCAGTCAGAAAAAATGTGGAATGACTGCATCAATGCCAAATAGTACTAAATCAGTACTACCTGCACTAATTTAGGATTAGGAAGTGTATTAAACAATAACTTGAGAAGCAAAGGATGTTAAAGGAAGGAAATTTGCTGGAGAGATTGTTTAATGTATCCTTGTTAGTATAAGGAAGAATTTTTCTACTGCTCAACATGTAAATTACATTCACCATCTAATTGCACCAATTGAGGCAATCTGAGGTAGTTTAACATTAAGAAATGTTTTGTAACAAATTTATACTTGATGCTTAACTCACGACAGTATCGACATAAACTCAAAATTTAATAATATGGGTGAGATCAGACCTGAATGTGAGTCTTCCGCTTTGATGTCTGACATAAGTAATGTACACAGAAATGCTCAAATGCTGCTTTGCTGTGCTACTATGGCTTGAATGTCACAGCTTAATGCCACTGGGAAGAAATAGCACCACCAAAATAACTTGATCCACCTATTTAACCTTCCAAATATATACTAGGAAATGTGATAAAGCCGAAAAAAAAAAGTTGGTGTGGGGGTAAAAAATAAAAGCACCTGAAATAGAGTGCAGTTCTCACAATTCAAACCTGCATTGTTTTCTCATCATTTTGTTCTACCCAATCTCACAAGACTGTCTGGACCAGTAATGATTAGTTTTATACCACTACATTACATCATAAACATTTGTGTCTACTGGTCAGGTCCTTCTTGAAAACAGGATTATTTAATTAACTAACACAGAAGTCAAAACACCAAAGTTCATTCTCAAGCAAACTTGCACAAAGTAAGTTGGGGTTTTACATGAAGAAGAAGTAACAAAAAAATTCAAAGCCCACTTCTGGCTTTTTTTTCTACCCTAAATTTCAGTATGAAACAAAGGAAAAATACTATTCTAAACATGAAGTATAAAATGTCGTGTTATCGTTTATTCAAAAGACATCACTGCAGCAGACAAATTTAATCTGTAGCAACTTCTGTGGATGAGAATACACCATTCTATAAAACTTTTAGCTGAATAATATTTAAAAAATAATTTTCTTGGGTGTAGTTTCCCAGGCTGAGGAGTTGATCATATAAACGTGTATGGAATGAGCAGAACACATGGGAGACAAACTTTCACCAGCTCTACTCCACCTCTGATTTCAAGCTCAGACAACTCAACTGATATGGCACAGATGAGGCTGAGGCACCAGAAAGCAGGTCTTGCACAAATGGGCTCCCCTGTGCCAGTTCCAACATCTTGCTCTTGACAAGAGAGCTGTTCACAAGTTAACTTCAAGCTTGGGTTGTTTTCTGAACCAGCCAGGAGAAAAATGCCATTGGCTACCATCCTGCCACTACAACTGTACTATTTTTGCTCAAAAGAACTTAAAAATAGTCTTTCAAACAGAACTTTCATACTATATGAAATATTTCCAAGGAAAAGGCAAGCATTGCTGTTTCCTGCCATTCATAATGTTTTGAAATGGCAAATGAGAAGTTAGAGACACCATTCACTGCTGCTATTCCCTGAAAAGAGGAACTGGACTGTTTACCATCTCCGGTGAGGACATTTCCCTCTGAATGTGCACTTAACATCCTTCCAGGAAAGATGCTTCTTGGTTGCTACAGAAGACTGATCATACCTCACCAAACACCATTGCACTATCCTGCAGTGTAGAAGAACTACACAAGAATGAGAGAAACACTGATACAGGAAGACTCTACATTTCCCAAGCTTCCTAGCTCATTATGTTGAATACCAAGTTTCATTTCTGCCAGATTAAAAGGCAATGGAGAGAACTGTGACAGGACCTTGACAGGGATTTTCCTTCCTTACTCTCTCCTATTGTTTTTAATGCATGAAGAAATAATTCCTGTCCAGGAAAAATAGTTCTAGATTTCTCTGGATTTTGAATATTGATGTAAACAAAGGTTGGTCTTTATGTGGAAGTTGCAACAAATTTTTAATTAATAAATGCAACATTGTGTTTCGACCATAGCTAAAGATTTTGCATACGTAAAAAAATAAGAAGTGAAAGTAATGAAGTGATGACTTCTGCAACTACTTGAGGTCTTTATCTATGCTCTTTCAGCTAGTACACAAATTGATTCAAAGGAAAGGTGTAAGCCATTGAAGACTCCAACTGGAGAGAATTATGACTCAAGTAGTTCAACACCATTTATACTTAAACATTACACAAAAACAGATTGTAATGTATTTGACTTAAACAATAGCAGCCACAAAGTGATCTCACAGTTTTTATTCACTCCCTGAAAAACACACTGAGATCTTTGCCTAAACAACTGTAAGAGCAGATATTCTGTAGTAGTAATGAAACATAATTAAATATTGTGTGACAAGGTTGGGATAGTCTTATTTACATGGAGATGGGCTTTACTTCTCAGAGAGACACAGCAGGACCATTTGAAGAGCAGATACTGTTCCATAAAATAAAGAGATCAAAATCTGAGCCCAAGACACCTTTATTTAAGACTTGGTTTGTACCTTTTAATTTGCAAAGCACAAGACAGATAGTTTGCTTTATTTCAAAGTACATTTTAGGGATGTATCTATTAAACAGTACAGGTTATCTGAAATATACATATATATAATTTACAGCCAAATAACCTAATGAAATGAGAAAGAGAAACAACGGCACATCATGCCTGCAGGACTACAAAGCTGGATATAATTTAGCTTCCTCTTCCAAAACGAAAATAAAAACTAAGCAAACAAACTTTGAAAGATTTCCACTTTTTGTAGTCAAATATTGTTCTTTTACTAGGTTTGTAAACACTAAAATCTCACATAAGCAAATTCAGCTTCAACAAAGGTATTTAATTGTTTACTGCAAATTACAGCTGTATATATTTCTGATCACCATTCAAGCCAAGAGAAATCCTGTTTCAAGTCAAGAGACCTAAAAATAAGATGACTGTCACAAAATATTCACTTTTAGAGCATGAACTTTGACACTGCCCTTTAGTCATAAGTCTAAGAATAAATTAAAAAACCCCAGTGTGCTACAACTGTACTTCCTGTAACATATGTTCATGATTATCTCACTTGCACAGGATGTGCTCAGATGAAATGGAAACTGCCCCTCCATAACAGCCAGTTGAGCTCCCAAAATAAGGGTGTTTGTTGACCACAGCGCAATTAAGCCTCAGCTTTCTACTCAGGCAGGGAGGTATAAATACACTAACAGCAAGAATCCTGCAAATAATCCGATTATTCAGTTAATAATACTGAAAGTTATTCTAGAAGCAAATGAGATGTGCAGATAGCTTTTCCTTTAAAGGCTTTGGACAGTGCAAGCCTACAAATGGATCCATGTCCCACCTGGTCATTAGGTACCATGATCTGTTGAAAGACACAGGAAGTGTGGGCACTGGTAGCAAGAGGAAGCGGGAAGGACTTTTTGAGAGAGGCATTCAAATTGATGCTGAACTCTAAATACAAGCTACACATATGGGGAATAAGCAAAAATATTGTTTTGAAGAAAACTCATATAAGCAGCCTGAAGCAAAAGGGAAAAAGATAAAACTTTTAAATCCATACAAAAATTTTATCTCAGCTACATCAACCCCCTGTTGCCTTGAGCACTCAGAGAGTAGCCAGTTGGCCAAGAGAAGGGGTTTTGTCCTCTCTTGCTTTTAAGGTCATTATTCCTACTTGAGGGGCTAGTCTGGAGGAATACCTCCTGTTCTGGGCACCCCAGTACTGGATACTTGCTGACAGTCTGAAGCCAGTCCAACGCAGGGCCACTAAGATGGTCCAAGGGCTGAAGCACACCATCCAAAAGGAGAGGCTGGGAAAACTGGGCTTGCTCCACCTGGGAAACTGCTGGCTCTGTGTTATCTCATGTAGAGGAGACCAGACCAGATGCTTGTATTTACTCAAAACCCAACTAGAAAAAGTCCTTTATAAGCCTGGCTGGACTAGAGGCTGGACTAGAGACCTCCAGAGGTTCCTTCTGACCTAAGTTATTTCAGGATGCTGTTCCAGGATAATGTGAGGGGAAATGATCCAGGTTCATCTTGAAGGGAGCACAGACATTTCACAGTTGGAAGGTGGGCATGGAAGGCAAGTACCATTGCACAACAAGAGCTGTCTTCCAGGGGCAGACTACTCAGACTCTCCACCAGCTGGTAGCACTGACCATCTAGCTAAGTCAAAGCCTTCTGAGGGGCAAGATACACAGCCCTGCTGCAAAAAGCTGTTTCCATGGAAGGAATGGCAGCTGCATGAAATCATCTGGTCTGACATCCTGGAAATAGAAGCAAACACAAGAGATACCTGTACTTACTTGCTTTTCAATCTGGAGAGCTGAAAATGGAAATCAGTCTTTAAAAAATACCAAAATAAACCATTTAAGTTCCAATGACTTAGCAAACTTTTTTTGTTGTACGGACCTTAGAAATCTTATGTCTTTACCAGTGAATAAAATAATTTAGATAAAATATAAAAGCAAGTTTTGTTGTTTCACTACGAAGACATTACTCACTGCGAAGATTCTAACTCCAAGTACTTGAGACAAAAATGAAAGAACAATAAGAATAACAATAGATACATGTGCTAATGAAGCTACTGATAATAGCAAGGGGAAAGTGAGAATGCAAGGCAGGAACAACCGCACAGTACACAAAATATATGACTTCTGCAAAAAATGGAACACATCTTCAGATACATGGAAGGGTTATTGCAAACCATATGGAAATAATTTGTTTTTCATGTCTGTGGTGCATGCAGTGAAGAAGAACTGCAGCAAGGCAAATTCAGATTGGACATGGGGAAATGTCCTTACAGCTTTTCTGCACAGGTGCCATAACCTTAGCATTCCTAGCAACCTTTAAAAAAACACTAGACCAGTATCTGTCAGAAGGGATATATCTACACATGTTCCTGCCTGGCAACGGAAAGATGCACTAGATGAACTCCGATGTCCTTTCAAGCGCAATGATTTCACACAGAAACTTCTATATATCAAACAATTTAAAAACCCACCAAAAAATCCCCTAAATCTAAATTACAATCTAAAATGCAATCTGAACTAGGATTACAGCTACAAATTAAAGATCAGTAATCAATGGATTTTTAGAGAAAAATAGCCAGTCTTTCTTTGTGATAGTATTTGCTTATGGGAATTCATAGTAATCACCTTGACATTAAAAAAAAACAAAACATATAGGAATAAGCTCAAGGCATTTTATTACTCAGTATTGAATAAGCAGATGAGACAGCATCCCCTTATCAAACAGAACCTCCATGACTCTGAATTGAGACGTGACCTGTGTTGTGGAGAATGCCAGGCTAAATAATCATCATTCTCACTTCTGGTCATAAAATGCAGGCATAAAACAGGATTTCTCTTTGGTCACCAAAGACCAGAAAGACTGAAACATTTATGGTGATTTCATAGGATTTTCCAGGACAAGAAGTTGCATTCACAAGAATGTCTCTGATCTACTCTTCAAGAATATTCAAGGAAAGGAAACAAAACAAATCCCAAATTTTTAACATATCCTTCATGATAAACAGCAACTCAAAATGAACCTCTTGGTGTTAGTAAGAGACTACAGGATTTCTTTGGCAGGATGATGTTAGGCAACCCGCATCTTCCTTCCTTTCTCTTCCTCTCAGCTATTTCAGGAGGTTACCTCATCCAGACATCGAATAAAATCACAAAAGCTGAAAAGCATAGTATGCTGAGCTCACTGATGTTCTTAGCAGTGTCTCTTAATAGTTACTCTCACAGTGCCTCCCCCCACCAGCAAAATGAGCTCAATGAATGGGAATTAATTTCATCATGTGTCTCTGCCAGAAGTGGCTTCTCCTTCCTGTCACGTTCTGGCAGTGAAAGGCTCTCCCCAACTGCAGGGTTCAGACTGCTCAATACATACAGATTTTGTTCAGGCAGTATGATTTTGGTCCACACTGATTTTACACATATATGTGTGCAACAGTAGCTCAAAACAATACAGTCACTGGATGATTCTCTTAATTCTGTTACAGTGTAATTCTCCCATATTTTAGCAGTGGACAAAGGCATTTTTGCAAGCAGTTAAAAATAAGTGTATTTGAAGGCTAACCAGTAGTAAATAAACAGTAATTAAACAAAACCTACTTACGCGAAGATCTTAAAAAATATCCAAGCATAACTAACAATCAAATAAACCTGCGAATTTTGTAATTGTTAAAATAAGATTGATTAAAATAACAATCCTTCTCAAGACTTACTCTCTTGAAACATGAATAAATATTACTTTAAAATTCCAGATAAGAAACAAATTCATTCCACATTGACTTTTCCCTAGCCTCTAGCTATATATATGTATATATATATATGGCAGTACTGTTTGCACACATAAAGTAGTGCAAGCAGAACATAATCTGTGCCTTTATTTGTATTTGCACAATCAGGAACAATTTTTGAAAATATAAAAGCCATAGAGTCGTAGCAAACTCACTGAAAGAACACATATGAATGATATCTTCCTTAAGAATATCCTATCTTACGTATAGCTATGAATTACTTTTATTTCATTGGAAAGTAGCATGGTATATATGGCATATATAAACTGTCTTAAATGTCTTACCCAGCATCAGTGCCAGGCACCAAAATCAGTAACTGAAGAGAAGGCTCAAGCTCAAACCCCAAGACTGAGGATCAAACCCCAAGAACGATCATTCCCACTCTGACTCCAGCCACACGGTACATTATTTCCTATTCTCTTTCTTGGTGTTGTCCCCCACCTTTCCATACACTTTACTTATCCTCTGTGGGTTCTTTTGTCATTACTGGTAGTTACTGCTGAAACGTAAGCTTTTTTGCCCAGAGGAATTTCACTGCACATGCACAAAGAAATCAGTAGTTTGTACTGCAAACACCGTTTCTGTAACCAAAGTTCAGACAAACTCAGGATTTTAAGGGATACAGAATGATAAAAAGGCTCAAATGCCAATGAATGCCTTGGCCACTTTAAAAAAATACTTAAAATTTCTTTTTAAAAATAAATTGGATGCTTTGGTTGGAGAAAAACTTGTTATTTGGTCTGCTTTTGAAAACTGTCCAGTGAGATTGGTAGAACTATCTTCTGATGGAGAAGTGTGACATTGACCTTGTACAAACTTGCCTTGAAATATCCTTTTTAACAAAAAGTACTATAAGTTTTTAAAATTTTCCTTGAGTTTTCAAGTGAAAATACTTTGGCTTTCTCAACTTATAAGCCACAGCCCAAGGACATTTTTGAATCAAAAATTTTACTTTTATGCAGTGGTCCCTACCTTTTAGGAAAAAGATTTGCTCAGATGCATTGTCCAGTTTACACTTGTCCTTCCAGCTGTATGATTTCTGCTAGGGATTGGTAACTACCATCACAGCAGTCCATAGACCTGAACAGTCATTCAGTCAATTTCCAAAGGCTCTGTACTGCCTGGAGAAAATAACCCCCAGCCACCTGTTCCAAATGTAAATGTTAGCTCACGGGTTACGAATTGGGAATCCGTGCTCCAGCACTGACATGCTGAATCAGCACACTCCTCAGCTGCCCTGACCACATCCCCAGGTCTTGAGCACCTGCAGAGTCTTCATAGCCAAGAGTGTGCCAAGTGGCTCCATGCCAGGCCAGCTTTGCAGACAGGCTGCTCATCCCTGGAACCTGTACCCAGCAACTGCTACTGGTTATGCCTGAATCTGCCCCAAATTCTTCAAATAAGCAGCATAGCCAATGTAGGACGGGGGACGGGAGGACACATTTCTGTGTAATGAAGCAATGACCAGCCAGAGAAGTGGGAACAGAGACAGCAACTGCAGTTTAAAAAAAGAAAGGTCTTGTGATTTTTGCATGTGGGCTCCCCACCCAGACAGGGATGCCTGAGTTTGATTCATCATTGAAGCTCTAGGGTGTCAGCATAAAATAGTATATGATCAACACAATCCAAGCAGGAAGCATGTATGTTAAACAAATAGCTGAAAATAACAGCAAAAATTTGACAGTGTTGATAGCTGCCTATTTAACAGCTTAGAAGCATCATGAATGACTTCACAAATTGGTGCTCAGATAAGTGACAGCATTCAGCTGTCCAGGTCACTCAGCTGGACATTTAGCACCATCCTTTAAGAGAGTAACATGAGCCTGTTAATAAATATGATCCTAAAGTGTGGCAGTCCAAAAAATGCACTAATCCTTTTGCTACACTTCAAGAGCTTCACATTTGATTGGAAATATTATACAGATAAAAAAAATCTGCAAAGTGAAGATGCATAGGCACATGGCCAAACTTGAATTATTTGAAGCAACATATAAATCAGGACTTTTAGCAAGCTTGCTCTTCCTAATCTTCATGCAAGCTTTCCAGTCATGTAACACAATGTAAAATAGCAGAGAACACAAAGTCCCCATGTAGGGTAGTGACCCTTTTCAAGTGGTATAATAAATCCTATACAACCTTATTACATCCACAGACCTTTTCAGAATTTTTTAATTTATGTATGCCTGTATCTCGGTCCTCCAAACAAATCTATAAAGTGCAGCATTTGTCCTTTTCAGGACACAATTCTTTTAAAAAGCCTGCCAAGAAAAATTTTCCTAGTTAGAAAAACACTATAGAGATAATATCAGCACCTCTATGAACTGGCGGAATGTCATCCATATTTGACCTAGATATAAGACTTGGCAGAACATGGAAAAACCAGCTTCCTGTCAGCAGATTAAGAGTAATGAAAGAAATTTCTCTGGAGGAATGGGAGATGAGGAAATCCATAGTATTCACAAATCTTGCTCCAAATCTTCATTCGAAATGAAAAAAAAAACTTTAAAAAATCATGAAATTGGCTTCAAAATCATGAGATCTGATACACGAACAAATGTGGGGTAATTTATCTGCCATTGAAATTTTGAGCCTCTAGAGTGTGCTCCAGTCATATTTTCAAGCATTTCCTCAGAAACTGAAATGTGTAGATACTTTATTTCCAATGAAAGCTGAGATGCATTCATAAAGGTAGTAATTCAGAATAGAGAAGTGTGATTTTTAAAAAAATTTAAACCTTTGAAAAATATTTTTAAAATTTAATAAGGTTACATAATTAGTAATACAGTAGAATATAAGAAACATGATAGAGGAGGAAATAATTAAACTGACAGCAGAAAGTCTGGAAACACATAAGCATTACTGAAGAAAGGAAGAAAAATTTCTGCTGGTGCCAAAGAACATAAACCCTAGAATTTAGGGGGTAACTTAGCAAGCCACTTGGGGTACCAGTTGAGTTATCCTCTCAATAAAGATTAATACCAACTGCACCAAAAAGAGACTTTTCACAATATTGAACACTCTATGCCTTTAGAAATTCTGAACTGATTCCTTGAACATAAAGAGGGTTGGCTTGCAAAAAGTTTCAGATTTGTTTTACAACAGTTCATTCTCAGCTCTTTTTATTCACCCTCCAAGGCTCTTCTCACGTTATTTTTAACATTTCATGACACTCCAATATCTAAGGCTAAAAAGTTTACTTTTATTTAAAAGAAAACAGGTTTTTAAACAATAATACAATCACAAAACAGCCCATGTTAGAAGTTACCTCAAAATATTGCCTGGCCCAACCTTTAATGATGGAAGGGAGCCTCGATGAGATTATTTAGCACCCTGCCCAATGGCGTCTTGAAAATCTCCAGTGGTGGGGGTTCCAACACAGGGGAAGTTGTTCCCGTGAATGATTGCGATCACTGTAAAAGATTTCTTTCTTATCCAGAGATGAAACCTCTCCTGGTGCAACTTTTACTGGAATACTGTGATGATGTGCCCCCCAAGCCTTCAAAAGAAGGGAGAAGAGACCTGACTCCTTCAGTCTTCCCTTGCTGTGCAGGTTTTCCAGCTCTTTGATCACCTTTGTGGTCCTCCTTTGGACCCCCTCCAGTCCGTCTGCCTCTTTCTGGAATTGTGGGGACGAGAACAGAGCACAGCACTCCAGGTGCGGCCAGGCAAGCACTAAGAGGAGTGGAATGATCACATCTCTGTCTCTGCCAGTCACAGCCCTGCGGACGCAGCCCGCATCTGATATGCCTTGGCTGCTGCAGCGACACACTGCTGACTCCTGTTCAGCTTGTGCCCACCAGCAGCCCCAGGGGTCTCTCAGCAAGGCTGCTCCCCAGCTACACTCCATTACACTTCATACCGTTCTTGCTTGGCCACTGTTCCAGCCTGGCCAGGTCCCTGTGTGAGATGGCTCTCCCTTCTGACATGTCCATCTCAACCACCCAGTTGGGTGTCATCAACAAGCTTGATGAGGCTGCTTTCAACCCATCATCCAGATTGTTTATGAAGAATAGCATGGGGCCCTGTATTCATCCCTGGGGAATTCTACTTGAGACAGGCTTTCAGTCTGAGTACAAACCACTGATCACTACCCTCTGAGTGCTACCTCTTAGCCAATTTCATATCCATCCCACAGACAACCCACGCAGTCACTTGCCACTTTGTGCAGGAGAAGGCTGAAGGAAAATATGTTGAATGCTTTGCTGAAGTCCAGCAAAAGGCTGAAGTCTTAGGGAAAATGCCAAACATTGCACTAGAACCAATGAAAGCTAGCAACCTTGTATCCTCTGATTCAAGCATTTACTTGAGACCAAACAGACATGAGATGGGAGTGCCTCTGGGCTCTATCAACTCCACACTAAGTCCCAACTGTTCTGTTCACTAATAAGAAAGCAAAATTCTGTATTATGCATTAGATGTGGAATACAAATCAACCATGCCAATAATCTCATTTTCCCAGCAGTTCTGTGGTAAGGATGTAGAATTAACCATGGTAACAGGCATAAGTACATTCAATTAATATTTGTTCACTGACACGACACATTTGCTCACTGAATGTCTGCATGATAATTTGATAAGCTAGAAGCTTCTAAGTGGGGAAAAAAGGCAAGGCCCTGTTCCTACACACTCAGACTCAGATGGCCAGTTTATTTTCTATGCAGAAGTCATGTAAATTTGAATCTAATATGGCTATTTTTCCTACTGTCCCCAAGTTGAAGATACAGCACTTCAGATTCTCCTCAAGCTTCCCACGTCACACATTGGCCAAGCTTCAACCAGAGCAATGAATTCTTTCACCCTCAACTTGTCCTATAGCCCAGTGGCTAAAGCACTACTACGGGCAGAAGATGGACATCGGATGTGGATGCTGAAAAGCTGCTGGCAGAGAAAAATCCCCCATTTTGCAAGTATTCTGTTAAGCCCTTGGTTTCAACACACCAAGCAAGATGGTTTTCTAAACACCTTGCAGGTGTGTCCTATTAAGAGTCAAACAGGTGGTGTGGGGTCTGGCCAATCACTTGGAGAGGTGGTTGGACCAGGGACCAATGATCCCTGCCATAGACCGATGCAGGGATTATATAAGGCCTGCCTGTAATTAAATAAAAGGGGGTTTATCATTTCCCTCAACCGGAGTGCTGACCTCCATTTTTTTCTGCGTTGCCTGTGCTTCCACTGCAACAATCAGACTTCTCTGAAGCTTGTGATATGAGTGCTGTAACTGCTAAAAATCAATAGTCCTTCTATTGATCTGCCAATATAGTATGAATAGCTATCAGATCAATTTTTCTGTAACTTAAACCTATGCATTTATCTATTAGTGATGGTAGTATTTATGTTAGATTGGTTAATGAGGATGAAAAGCTCTTCCTTTCTGGCATGAAAAAGAAAGAATAAAAATTTAACACACCTTAAAAACAGTATAGATTCAGATCTGGTAGCAGGTAATCGTTGAATTGTGAAATATGGCTCCATAATAATCTGATTTGTCACTCAGCCCTCACCCAGGTAACACACACATAGATTTATTCTGGAGATTTACTTAAGCACTCACTCTGGTATTCATGTGTACACACTTCACTCTACAAAGCCATGCTTCCAAGCAGGCTGGAACACAGCCAGATTTCCTCATACAGTAGGGAGAGACAGACTTCCTGAGGGAGAAAAACTACTGTCCAGGGTCTGACAAACAGTTCCAGATGCATAAAGCTGTTCAAAAGCACACAGGTGTAGCACATGGGCCAGGAGAGTTTAATGAACAAAGGATGGTGAAAATACCTTGGCAGAGACACAGTCAGGAAACAAACCCATGTGACAGTAGGACTTCAGGGTGTGTGGCAAATCACTAACAGACTCTAGTACAGAAAAAAAAAAAACAGGAACTGGCACTGGCTTCCATTTTCCCATTCATGCCCTGTCCAGGGCTCCATTAGAATAGCAAGCACAATGCCTCAGCTCTAAACCAGTACACAATAGCCCCATGCCAGGCCTGTGGATCGCAGAGAGCCTTCAGCTTCTGCAGTTTCTTGATTTAGGTCCCTGATTGGGCCTTTTTCACAGCGCTAACACAAAGACGTACTTTCTACCCAGTGAGTTAGGCTCTGTCCTCCCCTTTCTTACACCTGCCGCGTGTGCTTTAAATGTTAGAAAGACAAGGAGATTGCAAATACTTCTGAAGGAAGCACTGTAATTCAACACCATTGTGAATTTCATTATTTAAGTAAAATGCTATTACTAAGCAAATCTCATGTTGCTCATGAGATTGTGCATCAGCTAGTATTTAATCACAGTAATTTTTAGCTGAGCTGAAAGAATAGAAAACAGGCTGGTAAATACAAGAAAGCTGGTACTGAGTTCATGGGACACTTCACTCCAGTACAATGTACAAAGAACTGAAAAAAACCCTATGCTTTTATGAACCAGCTAATGAGGAGTGCTACTGAATGCACACTGCTAGTGAGCTCGCTCAGGGACTGACCTTATAATCACCCACTATAGAAACGTGTATGCAGTCAAATAACACATCCATAGAGAATAAAGTTTAAAAAAACCCCACAAAGCATATGATTTTGGCCACTTTAAAAACTAAAGAATTTAAAACATCATGAATTATAACAAAAAGGTGTAAGGGGGAATCAATGTGAAAGCAGGATGCAATTGAACACAAAAAGTATGGGTGAATGACAACGAGATTACTTTTTATTCCTCAGTCACCAAAACAGCCTTGATAGTGAGTGAAAATCACTACCTGATAGCTGTGTATTATGACTTTTAAGTGAACCACCCCAACAGTCTCTACATAAGCCTCCATGGGAACGTGCACACACTACCAAATTCTTGTTGCATTTGGTCTCATTTCTGTATGAACTCCCTAAAGACGAACTTTCCCCTTTTGCCACAGCAAAGGCAAACATCAGAAGCCTGGATGCACTGATGGTGAGGAGTGCAGACTGCCTGTTTCCTCTCTTTCGTTCTGGTTCATGCTCCAAGGCATGCAAGCACCTGTAACATTCTTCTCAGGGCACAGCAAACAAGAAGCCAGCTCCTTCAGTGTTTCTCATCTGTGTCCCTCACAGTTCTTTAATACCTGCCTCCGTTTTCCTTCAAAGCTAAAGTCAATACTTCCTGTACAATCATACAAGAAATATACAAATTCTGCAGCTAAGTTGCTTTGACTTGGGTTAAACTCCACTGATTTCTCAATTTTATCCAGTAAACTTTTCATGTTTATCATGGTTTGCCTTCATCTAGCATGCCAGGCAACTGATTTGAACCTGCTCAATACTAAAGTTCAGATGGGTAAGGATTCAACACAAATTATGCGTAAAGTACAGTCTGTGTATTAGCATTTCTAGTCACATGAAAATGTAAGGCAAAAGCCTTGACCTAATTATGAATATCCGTATTTGTTTCAATACCCATTTCCTGGCCCAGCTACAGGAGCATAGGTCACTGCCTTTCCCCTAAAACACTAAGAACCAGTCAGGTTCCTAAGCACCACTGTAAGAAGCCACACAAAATTCTCACTGATCCATGTGATAACTTCTGTATTTTGCAAGATGGTTTTGTGACCTCAAAAACATCCCTGATTTGCAAAATTGTTGGCAAACATGGCAAAGCCACAAGAAAACAAGTTAGACTTTCTATTAAAACACATGTGAAATTCTGCTCTAAGGCTACCTAAGTTTATTTGAGCAACTGTACTGCAGATTTTTCCAACTTCTGAACTAATTCTGTGAAACTCAGCTGAACCAGAAGCACTGCATTTTGGTATCTTATTATATATTTCCAATAGAAAGAAGCCATAAATGGGGCGACTCCCCTAACATGCTGATTACTTCATGATCTCCCTCTCCCAAACCCTCCAACAATCAGCTGCTCTAAACACCGGAGCAGCCATATGTTGATGCAGAATGTTCTTTTGTTAAAAAGCTCTCCTTTTCTCTAGACTGGCTGCGGGCACAGAAGTTCAGACTAAAAAAGCTCGTTCAACATTTGTGTGTAGATATAAACTCTTCAATATATTCCACACTCATAGATGGGCTTTTGGCTCTCCACACTTCTGACCATCTGTTGGAGGGCAGGATGCCCACTGATGTTAGCCAAAATCTGTGCCAGTTGCCAAAAGAAAGGGCTATATAGTCCTTCAAGTGACATCTGTTTCACCAGAAGCCCTTTTCCCCCTGAACAATGTTTCTCTTTAATCTCAGGCACACTTGTTAAGAACAGTGTTAAAAAGACAAACTAATGAAAAACCCTGGAAAGCATTGAAAGGGAAGGGAAACATAACGATGGTCAGCATAAGAGTACATTTCACAAACCTGTGGAGAATTCTTTTAGTATTAAGATGATGGGAGTATTGGAAGAAAACTGTAGGTGCTCTGGCTATATGGACAATGTCATGGCAGATGAAGTCACCAAGGGATAAGACTAACCACAAAGGACTCACTGTAATTTACCCCAAGACAACAGCTGTACTCTTAAACAGAACACAGGAGATTTAGGCACAACTGAATGTTTAATAAGATAATGCCTTTTCACATGTATGAAAGATAGAAAAAAGAACAAGCCATTATGTACCCTTAAACAAATTTTATTGATTCAGTGAGACACATGGGTGTTTGGGTGTGAGAGGAGGAACACTAAATGGTGCAGGTTGTCTGTCTTCTGCTTGTAGACTCATCGGCACATCTAGAAGTTGAGTCCATAATGCAGAGCGAACACTATTCAATCTATTAACATTCATGAGATTTCTGCAAGAGAACACAAAGTCTCTGGCAGTTACATCCCAAACAGACTTGAGAAGTATTACCAACAAACAGAGCAGAGAAATAATGACAAAGAAAAGAGGGAGAGATCATCAAGGACTCATTAGTACTTACAGAAATAGACAGATGAGTATGATACACGGTTCCTGGAATGGTCAACGAGAGGATATAATCCAACAAGATACAAAACCTGTCTCAGAGACCTATTGACTGCATTCACTGAATCTTTTGTGCATTAAGCACATACATCACATGTAAAACTCTATGCTGTAGACATCTAAACTGAGCTCTGAGTCTCGAGCTGACTCCCGCTCTGGGAGTTCTCGTTCAAGATCACTGATGACTTGTCCTGGATGTGTGTTTCATCTGATGATAATAGCTGGGTTAGGGCTAAGGCACGTGCTCACACCAAAGAGCCTGGAAATGTTCCTGAACTTCTCAACACAGAATAATGATATATCCTTTTTTCCATCCAACAACTTGAGTCTATTGAGGACATTGATAAAAATTGTCTCTCCCACTCCCCCAAGATTCCTGTTCTGTTTCAACTGTGTTTCAGTTGGAAAACCGCTGCTGAAGTACCACTGTTGGCAGAACAGTTTAAGTTAGTTTAGCTCTAAGGTAAGCAAAAAATTATTTGGACTTACCTTAATATGCTTGGCTGCAAATTAAAGAAATTCTGCAGCTGCTACATTGAACAGCTGAACCATCTTTTCACTGAGGGTGGAAAACCACGTGTCATGGGATGGAAAGAACAGCTGGGAGCAGGAAGTGTCACAGCCATCACTAGGTGAGCCTCACCACTTGTGATTCAGCACCCTCACTGCTCCTATTCTTAACATACTGCTCTTACAAATACGTAGTTCTGAACAACAGGCTTTCCCATTTACATTCCCAGCTGTATGTCATCTGTATAATAGCAACCGTAGAGTCTAGGCAACACTAGAACACATACATTGTGCAAGAATCACATCAGTATTAGAAAAAAAATCATAAAGCATCATACAAACTCTTGGCAGTTACGGGTTCTTTCCCACAATATAAGACACGGGGGGAAACTGAGCTACTTCCAGTTAAACTGCCTGGCAGTAAAACCATGGAAAACCTGAATAAAATTGAGCTAATGCTTCTAAGAAATAGCTAAGTATGTCCCAAATCTGGACTGCTGGATTAAACTCAAATAATGGAACTTATTACATAAGACCTACCCTGGCAGAGCTGTTTAGCATTCGGTCAGAATAGTCCAAAGGGCTGGACAGAGGTGAGAAACATAAAGTCAGGCTGAAAATAATCATTAGCATTTTCCTTTCTGATTCTCATTTTCAAGAGATCCTATCTGTTTGAGACTCCAGCATTGTGCTCATTCCCAAACCGTCTGCTAGCTACATCTGCCTTTAGAATCTCTGCTCCTAAATTCATTATAGACCTGATCAGCAACCATCCTTACCATTCCCCAGTGAATTTACGGACTCATATTCCTATTTCAGTTAGGCTTTTTCCCAAAACTGAAAAGTTTAAATATATTTTCTTTTTATCCCAAGCATTATACATTTTGGAAAGCATGCAGACTCCCAGATAAGGGTCCAAATACACATGGTGTATGGTACTTGGCACACGCACAACCTTAACTTCTGAGGTCACACATCTCAACATATATAGTCTAGAATATTTAAAAACATAAACAGTGGCAAGCATCCTCTTTTATTTTTTTCTTTTAGTCGAAACTGAAGGTAGAACAGACATTGACAGTGAATCAGAAAGATCTTGGTCTTTGGTCAAGGCTAAAACAGACTGGCAGGGCAGCGATTTTCAACACTGTGGTCTTGCTGCTGCCTTTACCATTTCTCTTGTTCTACAAAGGGTGAACTTGATTCCTCCGTCTAGTACCATCAAAAACCTTATACACTTGTTCTACAAACTGATTTAGATGGAGCACTACGGCACCTAACCTTGGATGGTTTTATACCCAAATAGGTGCCTTGGCTTCTACATAAGCGCACCTTTGAATGGAGGGCAAATCCAAGTCAGAGTGAGCAGTTTAAAACAGCAGATTTCTTCCTTGCCCTCCCCTGGGAATGGTTATGGATCCAGTATGCTGAATTTGGACTGCCTCAATGAGCATGGGGTGATGCTGGGACAAAGGGCATCACAGATGTCTTATGATATATGTACCTCTCAAACTGATGGGCCTTAACCTGTACTCCAGTGAGCTGAGTGCTAGTAATTAGTCACCTACATTGCTCCCTTCAACAGGCAGCAGAAACACTTTTAGAAGAGGCAAAAACATGCCAGTGGTTCCTGTCCTTTGGAAAATAGATATCATCTGGTGAGAGAGCAGGAATCCACAAGTTCAAATTTACTCCTCAAAAAAAAAAGTTTACTCATTAAAAAGAAACATGATTTTCAAGTCAAAAATACTCCTTCTTGATTCTGACGTACAGGTAAACAAAATTGTTTAGGTTGTGATTTATGCAATTTGAATATAAATCATACATTGTATTAAGCTAAGAAAATACATTAATAAATGTGTGAAATGTGTGAAAAAAAATCATGTAATGATACACATATAGAAAGCAAAGATCTATTGTTCTGTATAACTACGTATCACAACAGCCTGGAATTCTTTCAATACTAATTTGCTTATAGCACAAAATTTGGGGTTATTTGAGCCAAATGGCTCTTATCCCCACACAGAGCTTTATTTTCCTACCATTTCACTGAGAAAAAAACCCAAAGCATTTACCAAAAGTTTTACAGCTTGTACTTTTGGGGTTTTGTTTGTTTTTTTTTTTTTTTTCAGTGGCAATATGTCTTTTGATATGAATATATTACAGCTTTAGTATCAAAGATTTTTTCATGGGTGATGCATTAGAGAAAATCATAAGCTTTTCTTTACGTATTTAGATCTCCCTGTCCTTTGTAGTAGCTCAGCACTTTACGTAAATTATACCTAGCCTCACAAACCTTGTGGAATGATGGAGTGCCAGCAGTTCTCCTAGACTATTTTCCCAATGAATATGGACCTAGGTGCAGATCCATGGAATGTTTTAAGAAAGTAACTGCTATTTAAAGTAGGTTTCAGCTGCTACCAAGGGGAGCAAGCAGTCTTTGTAGGTCTGGACCAGTATGTCTTATCTGGGACAATATAAGAAACGTCAAGTAGTGGATGAACCAAACCCGTTCTACCATAATGCATATCCAAACTGCTTGGGTATTCCTCAGCTTCTCAAATGCTTGAAAGTCAAGGCGGATTTTCAAGTTTGGTCATCCATCTCATTCCTGTGATTAGCAGACAATTATTACCCAAGCAGGGAGAAAAATTATGCACATTTCAAAAAAGATAACGCATTTTAGACATGGAACTATCCATCACTGTAAAACCTGGCATGGCTGAAGATCTTCAGCATTAACTTTTATGCCAACATGTGATATCAGACAGTCTCTCACGTCCTGTCTGATTGCTTAAAATAACACATTGCCATTCCTTTGGGGTTACAATATAACTTCATGGTGATATAAATAATGACTGGGGTTTAAGCTTTCTTGTAAGATGCTCCATAAAACTTGCTAGGTCTAATTTCAGAAACCTCTTCTTCAGAATGGCAACACCATGACTAAACAAGACACATATTTTCTTCCTGAAATGTCTGTATCTGTCAGAAAGATTGGTCAATAAAAGGAATATCTGCATGTTAGGATATTACGATACAAGAATGTTGCCACCACAGCCGGCTAGACAGCATCTAGCAGCTGATAGAATAAAAACTATTACATGGAGAGGCTTCCAGACTGCCATGCTGGTTTGCTCTGCCTAAAGCTTTTTCTTTCAGGCCAGCACTTACTCTTGGTACTTCCCACTGAGAACTGTGTTATTTCAGAAAATATTCTGATATGCCCAGCAGACTGAGGAAAATGTACTGAAGTTGCACAGAAGGCAAGGTCTTCACAGTCACTTTCCACATAGCTGCACTTGGTCTATAACCATTTCTTCAGTCCAGCCAAATAGTTAACACTGGCACAGATTTATACAGTAAAATCATAAATCTAATTAACAAAGCTAACAGTTTAAAGCTGTTCCGTTATTTCAGTGAGTTCAGTGAAAATTAATGTGATTCCAATCAGATCAGAACTTGGACTTAGATACTGCAGAAGAGATGACATTGGTGAAAGACAGGCTGGTGTCTGCAAGAACCAAGGGTGTGCAACAGGGTTTTAGCAGCATTTAGCTGGTTTAAATGATGTCTAGTACCTACTGGATGTGCTAAAAATACGCTATACTTCTCAAGATTAAATCTGAAGTCTTATAAAAAGGAACAAATATTCACTTGTTATAATATAATACCAAAGTAAACAACAAAAGAGACAGCACTCATCTGGAGGTGAATTCACCAGAAACATCACCGATTAACTTCCACCAGACTCTCACACTGTATATTCAGTACCATGTATATGATACCTGTAAAATTTTCAGAGCACAAATAAAGCTCGTGTTCCTCCACAGATGTTTGAAATGTCTCTCTGTGCCAAAATTATTTTATTTTTAGCAAATCAGGAGTCTACTATTGAAGCAAAAGATTTCAATCAAGTAAATTAGACATTCATTCAATATGCCAAGGTGGAAAGAAATGCAGGGAGACAATTAGTTTCTCTTTTGGATGAGCTTCCAGATTGTGGCATTACAACATTCTCTTCCAGATTCTGCCATTTAATTATTTCACAAAAAAGTTTAAAAATGCTTTCCTTACTGTTTTGAAAAACACAATTTCTGATTGCCAACTCAGCATAATACTAGTTAATACAAACGAAAAACTCCAGACAAAGGTAACCTTAAGGCTGATCTGCTAAAAGCTTCCATGAACAGTGGATGGCAGTGATTTATTCCTAGGGAAAATATTACTCAACTTCTTGTTTATTAATATGGAAGTGCTGACCTAGGTAAGAAATGTATCTATGACTACAAATTCACTTAGCAACAAGAAATTTCTGGAAGCTGAATCCAGGTAATTCTAATCGACTGAGATCAGTCCTGTTAAATGAGTATATGCTGATACTTTTCAACAGCTTTTGTAGAGTTTAGCAATTATAGGGAATGCAGTACTTTAAAAAGGTACTCTCTTCCAAGCAGTCCATTGTCATATTTGATCCCTTTTAACTTCTTTATATTCCGCATTTCTTAGAACGCGTGTTCATTCTCCTCTGAATATGCTACAATTGCCAAATTTCTAGACTTTTATATGTCTTTTCATAAAAGGCTCCACAACTACATCTGCCTGGGATCTACGAATCTGTAATTTCAGTTTCACCAAATACATGTTTTTGTGGAAACATATACAAAAGAAGTTTTTGCTTTCAGTGCCACTCAAATATGTAGAGACAGAGGTCAAGCTGTGGTTCTGGGTAACCGTGGTGGCTGTCTTCAGAGATTCACAGACTCAATTTTTGAAAGGAGTCTTTCTGCATCCTAACAGCTATAGAAATGAAGCAGGTTAACCATTATTATTTTAATTGTTATTCTAATCCATTATCTTCCAGAATCCTGTACCTTGAAAGACTTACTTTCCTATACAGCTGCACATTATTTGTGTGAAAAATAATCCCATATATATGTCGTCTCTCTTATTCCAGCACTCAGAATAATCATCACTGTCATACCAGCAACACTTTTGGAGGGAAGATATTTTAACTCACTTGCTTTTAACCTATTTTCTAGGCAAGAAAACTCTCCTATTTCTTTCATGCCAGAGATTACGTCTCCTTTACTAGATGCAAGACAGAGAGCAGTAATTAAAATAGAAAGTAAAGATCTACGATTACACATGAAAATTACTGTTGCTTACAGCAGAGCACATACAACTGTAGTGATAGATAATGTCCAAATCCTACATGGCATGATACCTCTGATTTCCCTACTTATGTTCTCTACAACTGTGGTGCTTCATTCAATTAAGCCATTTTCTCAAACAGTGAGATGTCATCTTACAGTTTGATCTTATTTAGAGGGACACTGGCAATAATTTTTCCATCTCAAGAAAAATGTAATCTTTTAAGTCTTCTCTTCAATTGAAGAGAAAAAATAAAGATATCAGTAAGAGATTTAAAAAATTAAAGGAACTTAAGCATCTTATTTAACAATTTAAAAACAATTCAATTTTAGTACAAAGTTTTGAACTATTTAAATAATTTTTTAAAATCAGATTTTCATCAAAAAATGTTATACTTGACAAAGAAAACATATTCTGAAGGAACCCACACATATTTTCAGTAAAAAAGGAATTGGTATTCTCTGACTGAAAATTTTATCAGGATTAATTTTAATCCAATGCCTCAAATACTTTCCCAAAATATATTTTTCACAATGTCTTTCCAATCCAGATGCAGTAAAAATTTTTACTAATCCTGTCTCTCCTTTTCTCAAAGTCTACCTTCCATTTCAGAAGGAGTAAGTACTAGTCTCACTTCAAACCCCAATTCAAGATTTGCATTTTCCTAGAACAATCTTTTCTTCAACTCTGAGGAATACAATAAACCCGAAATGACACATTCTAAAGTAAGACTTTGCTTATCTGTTAGCTGCAGTATGTGCACAAATACCAGAAACTATAGATTCAATATATTTTTGCCTTCCAATCCATATCAAAAAGCAATCAAATCAAATCTGTAAGGTTCTTCTGTATTTTCAGCAAGTTGTGGTGATCCTTGGCCTGGATATGACATTTAGTTACTAACAACTGCAGTAGGCAGATGGCTACCCAAGCTGAATCATACATAACCTTATTTAAAGTTATTAGGGAAATTTAACTTCAAACATTATGACTGAAGCTTGTGTTTATATGGTTTAACTAAGGTTATTTGGTGGGGATTTTTAAAAATATATTTAAATAAATTGATACAAGCATCAGTGAGCTAATCTACATAAAATAAATTCATTATAAAATAAATCTACTCAGGACCATATGTATTTATCAAACTCTAAAACTGTTAAGTGACATTGTGTATCAGCAAAGAGGTGATGAAATCTGACTGATGTATCATCTAAATGTTGGCTCCCCAAGACAAGTTTGAAGTCCGGGAGCAAAGGATGGGGAGGCCTCATGCCTGGAATGCACAGAGTTCCCAGGGAGCACATTTCAATGAAGATTACATATACATATATATATATATATATATGACTTAGCATCACAAACAGTTCTACTAGGAGCCATATTTCAGAGGATATGCTGTTGACTGCAGTTTAAAGCAAAATTTAGAGTGCAGATTAAAGTCTGAACAGAGCTCAGAGGACTAGCAGATATTGGGATGGACTGACTAGCAGTCAAGTGCAGACTGAACACATCTAGTTTATTCCTGTATGAACAGATGTGCTACTTTAATACTGAAGATTTGGTAGCACTGGAACCTGATAGAAAAAAAAATTCTCAGAGTAAAAACATTCGTAAGGTCGAGCATTACTTGGAAGGTCACATTTCTGAACAACAGAAGAAAAATCATCACAGAGGTGTAGAGGTGTAGACACATGTTTTACCTCAGCTTTTCAAGGCAATCTTACAGCAACATTTTATTTGCAAAGGAGACAACCACAAGATGGCTCCTTTCATATGATGCAAGCTGAAATAGAAACCTTTTCTGATAACACAGGCTGTTTAGTCTTTTTCAATCCCTTTCCTGAACAACTGAAACAACAGTCACCAATCTCAGATGAAAATGTGGTGCCACAATTGCTTTGTTAAATCATGGTTTGGGGAGGAGCATTCTCTTTTGGAGAAGTAAGAAATAAAACCCTCAAATATAAGCATCTAATTTCACTGAACAGGGTGCAGGTTTCAAGAACACTTGTCAGGCTCAGACACAGATGCTTCACACTCTTCACCTTCCTCTGGATTTTTGTTTCCTCTCTTTGTTAGTGGAAATGGCATTTTCACCTTTATTAAATACTTTCCCATGTGAAGGTTTCTAGATTATTACACAATTAATCCATCCAGTTTTTCAGATAGGAGCTACTTACTGAATCTAAGTATTCAGCAAGTCAGATTTATATTCACCCTAAATGTCAACTTTTTTTTTCCTTTATTTTTATTTTCACAATCAGGACACAATTTGAAGATGAGGACATTGAAGAACCTTCTCGTTACTGTGGTTCAGGCTCAATACAAATGGAAAATGGAAATAGTTTGGTATTGATTTCTTACAGTACTGTTTTTAACCACAATACTGGTATTTTGCCACTCAAGAAATGTTAATTTTCAGTTAAAACTGGTAAGGAATGTGGGAAAAAGAAAGGTAGTTTCTCAAAAAGCCAACAGCTATAATTAACTCCCTTATCTTTTAAGGACTAGACCTCTCAGCTGAGCAGGGCCCAGATGATTCACACGTATGGAGAAGAGTTGCACAGAGGCAGAATTGACAAAGCCTTATGATGAAAAAGGTCACTTTTCTCAGGCTCATAAAAGATAGCAGCTTTACTACTATAGTGCAACAAATCTGTTTTTATTTATTACCCACAAAATAGCATTGTTTCCTAAGCAGCAAAGTTTTTAAGACGGGCTTCTTTACGCATGAGTAAGTATTTTCCCAATGAACTCTTGGTTTGTCTTGCAACCCAACCCTAGTTTATTTAACAGTGAGATTGCTTTCTCCAGGGAAGGCAGTCAGAAGTGGGGGATGGGAAAGGGAGAAGCTGGCTCTCTCTACAGGGCACAGCTGCTCGTTGCTGCTAGCCTCCAACAGAGTAATACATCAGTAATTATTTGAAAGTCAGACAGATTCCCTGCTTTTCTTGCCAGACAAAACTCTGAGAACTGAGGACTGGAAAGGAGGATAAAGGACTTTCAGTTTACTGTTTTTCCACTCATGACTTTTTTTCCATGTTAGCAGCTACTGCTGCTATTAATTTTCTGATCTTTGTACCTCCAGAGACCTCACACACTATATACACTCAGTTTTAGCACTTGAGCACCAATGTTTCTAAGTTTATAAAATAAATTTTTACAAAATGTTTCAGCTGGTTTATCCAATAGTTTCCATCTGAAAAAAAAAAGGTGCTTATTTCCAATTTTGTTTTAGGAGTGATTTAAATAGAACACTTGGTCTTTGCTGAAGAAAGGTGAAGACAGCCAAAAATCTAGATAAGAACAACATACTTCTAGTGGTGCACCACTCAATTCAACCAAAAATAGGAAGTAAATCTAATCTTTGAGCTACTCCCTGAAAATTATGAGTCAGTCTCTATTTACACTAAAAAAATGATGGAAAGTTCCCACCATTGCTAAAAAAAAAATCACAGCATCTAAAGAAATGTCACATTTTCATCACAGTTCACTGAGAGTTTCATGGGGGGAAAAAAAAGAAAAAGAAAGAAAAAAGGAAGGAATAACATCTGAATAAGTTTGTCCTTTCAGAAAATCACCCTTGAAAATATGAAAACAAAATGGAACACAAATAGCTACTACAATGGCCCACAGACCCAGAACTAGATTCAGGTATAATGTAGGAGTAAACAGCGACTCTGTGACAACCTCCTCCAAGGAGAAGAGGTTTTATGGGATTCAGGACCAGAAAAAAAATGAGGAACTCCTTATGTGACTGGACACACCAATTCAAATAACATTTATGGACAAGCCTTCAGACTCTCAAGATATCTGTCAGCTCTGTGCAGGCACAACAGAGAACTTGTGTAAACTGATCCTGTTCTGCAGCAGCAGCTGACAACAGGGACAAATACTCTCGGGCATCTCAAATGGCACTAGAAATGTATGTATGGGAAACTAAATAAAGCCTTAAGTGTTAACCAGCGTAAGCTTGCTACTGGAAGAATAGAAGAATATGAATTAATTCCATTTTGATTAAATTCTACAGTATTTTACAAAAAAACCCCAACAAAACCCTGACTTTGTTCAGTACAAGTTATTATAAAATTCTCCATATTCAACCTGTCTGAAAAGAAAAACAGGCAAATATCATTTATTTGTATCAGAGTGGCACAGTGAAGACAAGTATATTACAGATAAGTAACCCAGCAAGTCCTTTTTCACAAACCACGTGTTCAAAATAACGTGTTCACTTTTTAAATATACAGCTGTTAGACTAGTGAACATTCAAGAAGCCTCCATTTGCAGACCATTTGAATTCTGTGCCATTAGCCAAAAGAGAACATAAAAGCAAACTTAGCTAAAACGAAGCCAATCTCTTCTTCCACTCCACTTTGCCTATAAGCTCTTCTGTGTCTTTTGCTGTTTCTCCCTCAGAAGAAATTTAATTCTGTTAAACAAGCCAATAAAATATGAAGTCTACCTCATCGATCTGACAGAAACAGAAACAAAGCTTCTCACTTCCCTTAAAACACCAACAATAGAACTGAGGACAAAATTACTGCAAATAGGACTGCAAATAACTACTTTTTTTCAAATATACAAAAATGTGTTCTACTAAGCTTACTAGGTGAACTCCCTGAGTAATTTAAAAAAATCAAGAATGTATTTTTAAAATAAATAATACTGTAAGCATTTACAATACTATTTATTGCATTCCAATAAAGACTTCAGTTTAAAAAACCTATTAAATGCTAAAATGTCTTTACAGAAAACAGAAAATGTAAAAGTCTTTACATAAAACAGAAAATGCAAAGAAGCTGAAATGTTCTTTCTGTAAGTATGTATTACGGTCCCCCTTTTCTCATAAAAGTTTGTAAATCACAGTTTAACCCATGACTGTCAATTTCTTGAGTTCAAACAGACCATAATAGCAGGTCAAGGAAACCAAATCTATCATCTAGAAAGAAGTTAGAACCACAAAACAGATTTATATTTTATGTATCTGATCTTTTGCACAGCAAGATGGTTGAAAATCTCCTTAAGGTTTGTCTTGTTCTGTACAGAATCTAGCCACAATAATGACAGAGAAGTACAAATGAATAAATTCTAATGTAATTGAAATGAAATAGTAAAAACCACAGAATTTCCATATCCTCAGTTTCACAAGATATGACAGTAGTTAAAGATTTTCTTTCCATTAAATTTAATTAACTTTTAAAGTCCATTGCCAAAATATTTCAAGGAAGTTGAAGGAAATCTGGAATATCAAAACATACACAATTTTACACTTATCTGGATAATGATTCCCATTTCAAAAAATAGAAACAAATGTAATTTCACAAGTCATATGCCAACTGCACACTGATTAAGGAATCAGTCTCATATAGAGAGCACTGTGCTTATCTATTTTGGAACTTTTGGTGTAGACCACTAGCATGGAAATCAAAAAGGTTGACCTCATAACAAAGAATTTAGTCACGACACAATATATACCAGAGTTCAGTTCTACATACAGAATTCCTCCACAGCATTGTTAAAGCCTCTTCCCCTCCCTGCATTCTCCTTCTCCCTTTCCAAAAGAAATGTAGTGGTAGTTGTCTACCTTGTAGGGTTTATTAGAAGGTAAATGAAGTCAGTGTCCATAAGGGAACTAGCCAGACCCCTGCCTTTGTCTGGTGTGGCAGTTTCTATATCCCTGTATGAGACAAAAAACACACGTAAATCTTGAATATTAATCTTCTCAAGTTCAGGAATCTTTAATTTTTGTTCATCTTTACTATAACCCACATTCTCTATATTTATTGCTTTTTATGATAGTTATAAACCATACATGAACAACTATGTCAGTGCTTATACACAACACTATAAAAAACAGATTGTTTTTTTCAACCTGGGAAACTGTGTTCTTTGATACCAAACATTCTGGTGAGGTCCATTTTTATGACATAAGCTGTGGTATAGGTTAGGGGGTCTTGTTTTGGTTTGGATTTTTCCTTTTTTGGTTTTAGGTTTTGGGTGGTTTGTTTTTGATTTTTGTTTTGGTTTGGTTTTGGTTGGGTTGGGCTATTTTTCTTTTTTCCTTTCAACTGCTCCATCATACAGGATCTGCATTATTTAATCTCCAAACAGGGCTTGCAGATACAAAGAGTTAGCATCTGCCTAGCTGGACATGGGGAAAAAGTCCTCATAACCCAGGATCAGAAGTGCATATAGGATAATGAACTCTCAGAGCTTGTGAAAACAAAGAGCAGGTACAACATAAAATGAACGTTTCTGTAAAGCAAAGGATAAGGGACTGAACGGAAGTTTGCTGTAGCTGAAAGTACTCCCTCCCCTGGCCAAAGCACTTAGCTTTCCCGTGCTTCAGTGTCACCATCTATAAAAGGGCTGATTTGTAATCCATCCTCCTTTGCAAGTTATTCTGAGATCTATAACTTGGCAGCATTCTAGAAGCTGAAGTGATATTTTATTTTGGTGAATATATAGTAACATATAGGAGATACAACTATTAGCTGCAGCAATGCTTTATGTTGAAATGCCTTATCTGTGTATTCGTATCACAGTGTTATGTTTTTTACCTCAAAGCACTTCGATTAATTGAGCTTCTTACCACCACCCAGAACAGGATTTTATTATTCCCATTGTGCAGATAAAAGAAAAATTAAATAAGCCTCTACAGTTCAAATAAAAAGACAGATAAGGTTAAAACAAAAGTTTCTGAAAGCAAGATTTCCATCTTCATATTCTGACTTGATACAACTATAAAAATATAGTCATATTTCAAGTTAATTATTCTTATGAATTTAGAGTTAAATTTCTTGATACCAGACTTGTGCTGCTAGTCCTAAGTACAGAGAGCTGTATGTTATTACTTGACTGTGCAGATCAAAACAAAACTTTTAGATCACAAAAAAGGTGTTTCACCTTGCTATGATTTTTACAGTCTAAATCCACTGTTTCTAGCTCAGGCCATCCTTGTGATATTCTAAGGAAAATCGTAAGCCAAATCTCCAGTTTGCTGTTGCAACAGCTTTCTGGAATTAACCTTTTCTACATGAGAGCAGTACAATCCAGCCAAACACCCACTCTGTATCAGTGCCTTTCCACAGTGAATGAATTCTTTAATCACCTTGAAGGCTAAAAAATTGCCCCATATGCTGACTGTCCAACTCCTTTTCTAAGATTTAACATATGTACAAGAACAGTACTTGCTATAGGAAGCATATGTCAGAGGGGCATTTCATGCTGGGCTGTAAGTCAAGGTGCAGTTCTTTCTGCATGCAGGTGTTTTTCTTTGTGCTGGAACCTTATCTCTGAGCACTGGATACTGAACACACAGAGCTTTATGTATGCCAAAATGCAGAGAAGCCAAATAAATGTGAGGAATGCCTACGGAATCACAATTTCTGAGAAGTCAGCAGTCCTATACTAAGAAAAAGGTATTTCACAGTACCTTAATGACCAATTCAACCTGATGTTAAAGAAAAGCTTTTTAAATGCCTTGGTTTCTTGATACTTCGAACAGAAATTTATTTGTACCTTCTTTGCCTCTGAACATAATTCCTGGCTTGCATTGCTTAATAATGCATACTGAAAAAGGAATATCCCTTGATGCCCAGAGAAGTTGTGGATGTCCCTGAAAGTGTTCAAGGCCGGGTTGGATGGAGATTGGAGAAACCTGGTCTAGTAGGTGTCCCTGCCCACGGCAGGGGGGTTGGGAGGCCCCTTCCAACCAAAACCGTTCTATGCTTCTGTGATTCCATGATTTTCAAAGACAGATGAGTGTACTTAAACAATTTTACTCCTCATTACCACCAATAAAATTTTACTACTGTCAGAAAAAGTCTTTCAGAAATACTTTGGACAGAAAACAATTAGGAGCAACCGACAGAAGTTTCTTAAGCATTCTGTGGAGCCATTACTCAAAGACTGGTTTCTGGCTGCAGTTTAAAATCTGGCATTATCATTTTAACCAGACACTGACAACGTTATCCTTTGCAAACCACTGAGCAGCACAAACCCATAAGGACCTCCGAGTGCTGAAGATGCCTTGACAGCACGCCCGTGGCGTACGGGAACAAACACCACGATGGCCGGTGCCCCGCGGCACAGCCCTGTCGCCGGCGCCTTTTCCTTGCGGACACGCGGGCCGGCCCTGTCACGGGCGGCACAAAGCGGTCCCGCCGG
>VZRR01008590.1:492060-540841 GCA_013398015.1 Oreocharis arfaki
TGAGGGCCGCGCGGCCCCGCCCGCCGGGGGGCGGAGCGCCGCGCGCGGCCCCGCCCCGCTTCCTTTGTGCCGGGGCCGCGCGCGCCAGCCGCAGTCGCCGCCGCTTCCCGCCAGGGCAGCGCGCGCCCGCCCGCTCCTTTTTCCCCTTCTCCCTCCCCCCTTCCTTCCCATTCCCTTTCGCCGCTCTCTCGCTCGCCATGTCGCTGGGAGCCGGCCCCGAGGCGGGCTTCTCCAGCGAGGAGCTGCTGACCCTGCGCTTCCCCCTGCACCGCGCCTGCCGCGATGGGGACCTGCCCGCCCTGTGCGCGCTGCTCCAGAGCTCGCCCTGCTCCGACCTGGCGGCCGAGGATTCCTTCTATGGCTGGACGCCTATCCACTGGGCCGCGCACTTCGGCAAGGTGGGGCCTGGCTGGGCTCAGCCGGCGGCGGGAGCGGGGGTGGGTACGGGAAGGAGAAGGGGAAGGAGAACGCGATTCCCGCTCGCGCGCAACGCGGCGCCATCTTTGCCCCTAGCGCGCGCTGTGCCGGGAGGCGCCGCCGCCCCCACCGCCTCCTGCCGCTCCTCAGGGAATCGGGCGGGACGGGAGCGGACAGCCGTGGCGCTTGGCTCCGTTCCTGTCCTCCGCGGACAGCGAGGCGTGGGTGGCGCAGGTCACGGGGCTGGCGGCACCTGCTGTCTCCGCATCACTCATCCCATTCCCACTGCCGGCGGCAGCCGCCCCTCTCCTTCCCCGCTGCTTTCCCCGGTGACAGCGGCGGCCCCGCGCCTCGCACCTGGGCTGCCAAACGGCGTCCGGGCCACCGGCACCAGGAGCGAATGACGAGGAGCAGTTGATCCGCTGCGGACACCCCCGGCGGGCGCCGGCCATGCGGGCCGCGGCGCGACCCCTTCCACGCCCTCCGGCTGATCCTCCTTCCCCGCTGACCCTCCCTCCCCGGGCGCTTCTGCTTTGTCTGCGCGGTCTGGTCGCGATCCGTATCGTCTTCAGGCTCCGCACCTGGAGACCGCTGTGTTGTGGTGCCCGTGTTATGACAACCGGCTCGTTAGGAGTTTGGGCAGAAGGTGCTTGTTGTGCCTGTAAGGCGTTCCTCTGTTGCCTTCAGTAGGAAAAATAAATTGCGGTTCATACCTATGGAATTTTCTGCGCTGGCGTCGTTGCATTGCAGGAAAGACCAAAACATAAGAAGTAGCTACGCTAACTTCACATCTTAGAATGAGTGATATTCTAATTTCTTCATTTTTATATATGCGTTTCCTGTTTCTGATGCAGTGAATGTCTCAGACTATGCAGGATTCTAGCTTAGAGGGTTGGGATCTGCTGTTTTTCCTCATTGATTTTTCTGGGTTCAGAATTCGAGGGGCTTTTGTTCTTATTCTCTGTCCCATTTCCCATGTACTTCTATTTGTTTATTGGTTGTGTGCCAGAAGAGGAAGATTGATGTACTTAGGCAGTTGTCAGGCTTTATAAAAGGACGTGAAGAGATGGTTTCTATACGTTATATGATCTTATCTGCAGTTGCTGCTTTGAGAAGCTTTTAGAAGCATAGTTAAGTGTTCTTCCAGTCCTAAAACAAAGCAAAACAAAAACTCCTAAACCCACAAAATCCAAAATGTCGAACAGCCTTTTTTCTCTTCAGGAAGGAGGTAATAATCTGTACTCCGAAAAAAGTGAGGTGCCTTTCTTTTCCTTATGAAATATGCTTGTAGAAAATAGGAAGATGCTGCTTGGTCTTACAGTCTGTTTCCTTTCTTTGTCTTGTAAGAATTTCTTTCCAGTACAAGCTTCTGGCAGTCTTGCTTTTTCAAGGTAGTGGATATTGGATTATTGGATATAGATTTTGGGTAGTGTACATGTTGCTTTGTTTTTTCCTTTAAGCATCTTCAGCTTTCTGCTAACTCCTAGGTTGTGTGAGCTTTTGTGTGCTCTTCAACAGTTTGTCTTTAAGAGACTCTGGCAGAAACAGCAAACAAAGGGAACAAGTCAGCCTGCAACGTGCTTTTATTTGCCATATTCATTCTTAGATAGGAGCAGAATTTGATGGGAGGTATTGTTACATATGGGGGGGAAAATCTGACAAATGAACTGAGACTTGCAAAGGTAACATAGGCTTTAAAATGGGTTTTACAGAATTTTGCTTATATGTATTTTCCTAAAAGCTCTCAGATCTAGGCAACAATTTATGGAAGTTATCTGCATACTCTATAGTCTAGTTTAGCTGTGTTCCTTTCTCAGGGCCAAAGACTGCACAACACATTGAAAAAGTTAGGGTGGTGTAATTGGATCCCAAACCCGACTGGTTTTGTGTTTGTATGGCATAGTTACACTTTTACCTTTCACCAGTCACCAGAGTGTTGCCAGCAGTGACACAAAAGAGCTGCTCAGATGCGTCTTACATTCATATTTATGGCTTTTTGTTTCCTAGATTCACATTCATTGAAACAAAATGGAGAATTCTTCTGTTTCTTAAAGTACCATAGTTTTCAAATGTTAATTTTTGAAGTGTTCAGTGACAGTTGCTGAACAGGGCTCTTCCTCTTCACTTGGTTTTTTTAGATTTTGTGGGATTTTCACTTTTGTTTTTTTTTTCTTTTCCTGAAAAAGATTTTGTGATCACACAATTTCATGTCTGTCTGATATAGGGCCATTGAGCAACATGGTCCACCAGACATGTGTTGATTCTCACTGCAGCTCTGTAGGAGGCCGAAAAGACAAAACAGATTTATTTCTTTTCTGGAAGAAGTCCTTTCTGGAACTACTCATAAGCGGTGAAATCTAAGCCAGTTCATACATGTACACACGCGTGTGCCTGCCTGCACGGCAAGAGTCCAGGTTTGGTGACTTCAGGGAGAGGTTTCTTTCCCTGTACCTGTGGCACAGGTTGAGCATGGAAGATGGGCCCTCCCTGTACCAAAGGACAGTACAAAAGAATCTTACAGTAAAGCTGTGTAGAACCACATTCTCACATGCACTTGTAGGTATGCTTCAGTAGGGAAGTAGCAAGTTGGTTATAAATGAATATGTGAAAGAGGAAAGGCTTATTGGGTGTGTGTGGGGGGGGAAATACTGGTGTAACACCACTACCAGTAAAAATGGAGTCTCTTACAACCAAAAGTGAAAACACAATGTTCTTGAATAAATTACTCCAAAACATACTTCTACAGCTTGCAAGTAATGCTTAAGATACCAGCAAAGTCAATTGGAGGTGATAGATATTGCAGCTCATGTTTTTGGTTTTAATATATGGGTATTTAATGACAGCATGGACCTCCTTTTAGAGACAGTAGCAAGTGTGAATTTACTTGCTGTGTTGAGTACCTGTGGTGGAGTTCTCATTTTTAGGACATTCTCTGACTGCAGAAAAGTGCTTGTCTCCTGAGATGTGAATTAATTCCCATAAGAGTTTCTGTATTTTAATGGGAGTTAATTATGTAGTGCCCTAAATTACCCTGGTATTCCACAGATTTGAGAAGATGGGTCAGAATGTAAAAATGTTAGCAGTCTAAAAAAACTACCAGAGAGGTGGAAAATACAGGGTTTGCATTAAAAAATTGATTTTCATCTTAATTTTAATTCACTTTGTTTTGGTCTTACCTTAACTATCTTTTTAATCACTTGCATGTGAATTTTTATTTTCTCTGACCACATATGTTTGCTTGTGCTCTTCTCCGGCTTTTGTTTTTTCCATTTGACTGCTTACATTATAAGAAGCAAAATAGTAGTAAATATGTTCTGTTTCTTTTGGAACAAAAGTAGTAGAGATAAAAATGGCTGTCTGTTCCTTGGTATTTTGCCAGTGTTTTGGCCTATGTGGGAGGCCTGTCTTTCTTCACTAAATCAATTCAACCTCTGCTTTAGGTTGGAAAATATCCACTGTAATAAATTTAGCTTATTTAATGAAAGTGGACTTATGTGTCCTGATCTCAAGCATAAATGATCAAGTGAGGTATTGTTTTTTGTCGTGTTGACTTTTCCTGTTCATGCATGTAATTCACCTCATTCTTCCATAATGTTGGAGGAGGCAGGGTTTCTGGCGGACATGATACAGAAGATCCATACTCAGGCTTTTAATGAGATGAAATGTTGTATTCATTGTTAAAGCCCTATGACTCCAAAGTCAGACTATGCAAAAAAAAAAAAAAGAGAAAAACCAATGTTTAAAAATGAAGTTGTATGGATAATCACAGTTTGTAACCATCTTACAAAACAAATTTAAACAGTGCAGGATAGTGCTGGTCAATCAATTTCTGTGATTTTTCCCTTTTCGGTTGATGGGCTGTAATGCCTGTCTAATTATGGAATTCTTTCAGCCTGGTGCCTGTGCAGGAAATATTACTCTTTCCTGAAGTTGTAATCCTTGTCTGGAAGTGTTTTCAAATTAACTCTATTAAAAGTTTATTGTTCTAAAAATTGGCTGAAATTTATTTTTGCTTTCAGTTACCACAGATGAACCTCTTGGTGTAGCTGGAGGGGTGTTTTCCATCACATGACTTACTAATAATTACAATGTTACAGTTTAATTAATAATCACTAAGGATTAACAGCAATAGTATGAGTGCTAACGTGAACATCAAGGAAAGTCTAATATTGGCAAATACAAAAGGTACTTCAGTAGTCTAGTGTTGGAGTTTAAAATAAGTTTTAAACTGAGAAATTTTTTTATACTAGTTATTTGATGTAATTTTTTTTCCAACAAAAGTGTTTGTTTTCTTTTGAAAAGATACTCTGTCTTTGGCAATGTTGATGTTTATGGAGCTAGATTCATTAATATGCAATATTCCAGTTATCCTCACCCTTACTTCATGCTGTTAGTGAGTTCATGGTACAACTGTCTCCAGCCTTAACTCCGTTACAGTTCAAAAAAACTACTTCTGTATATCCCGAAGGATTCATATGTGTTTGTTTGAATTATATGAGGGAAAGAAACAAGTGAAGTTCACAATGTGTTTGCAAAACTAATGTAAAATCCTTCATTGCAGTGTTTGGTACTTTCATCTCTTGCATGTAATTCAACAAGATCAGGAATTTATAGGTTAAGAGGGAGAAAGAAAGGCTGACATACAGCGACTGAGAAGAATGTTATAACCCTGGTGTTGATGCTTCTATCGGAGTCAAGCTGCCAGCCTACCTTCAGATAATTTTTTAATTGTTCCTTTATGGACAGGCTATTCCACAGCTGTTGTGTGGCTGATGTTTTCTTTAACTGTGAGAGACCCATAGATTTGTTTTATATGAACCAATGCCTGAGGCAGTGTGAGGGTCTTTGTTTTGCTGTTGCATTCGTGTGCAGTGATATTTGTTTTCTACCCACAATAAATGGATGCCTAGACTAAACTGTTTATTTCAGCGTAGTGAGTTCCTTTTTCTATGAACAAGAAGACAATGTTACTGTGTGACAGGAAAGGAGTGTTGTTTTGACTGTTTTTGAAAGTTGAGGTCATTGTAGCTGTGGTTTGCCTAGTTTCTACAAATGAAAAGTTTTGAACATCTAAAAATAGTATCTGGTTATCTGACACTTCTGGTTAGTATGTTAGGAAAAAAAATGTTAGAATGTAGTTTGACAAAATACTGCAGTTTTTTTAAACAAAAAGGGCTTTTATTGCCTCAAACATGCAACCTGCTTTGTTTTTAACAGTTCCTCATCTGTAATAACAAGAAAGTGGTGAAATTAATTTGTTCCTTTTATAAATTTAGCGTATTTTACATATTGTTAAGTATTACTTTACTAATCTTTTGTTGCTCCAGGAACACATTGAGGAAATGAAAAATCTTTTTGCTGATTTAGCTTTCTATAAACTCTCCTGAGAGTATGAGTCCATGTATGTATCTCCTAAGAACACTTTTGTTTTGGCAAATGTTATCTAATAGTAGCTGGTTTGTGTCATGTTTGCTGGATCAGAACTCCCCCTTTTTATCTTTTTCTTTCCTCCCCTCCCACCCTCTTAACAAAAGTGAACTGCATATCTCTTGTAGTTAGGACTGAAGTATTTATGTCCTCTTTCCCTCTTTCCTTAAAATAAAGGTAAAATCAGTTTTGGAGGTGAAAATTAAGTACTTTTCAGGTATAGTATGAACAAATGAGGGAGGAGTGAAGGAGGAGGGAGAAAACCCCAAATTTCTGTCTTGTTTTTCATTCATGTAGTCTTACTAGTAAGTTTAGCTTTTCTAGGTTTTATATATTTATTTAGCACATGCTAACTGTCATAGCACATCTGTGTAACATTTTTGGTTTTATTTTCCCTCATATTTTTAAAGCTGGAGTGCCTAATGCAGTTAGTAAGAGCTGGAGCTTCAGTAAATGCCAGTACAACACGTTTTGCTCAAACACCAGCCCACATTGCTGCTTTTGGAGGACATCCACAGTGCCTGAATTGGTTGATTCAAGTGGGGGCCAACATAAATAAACAGGTATGGATTCATGTGTATTTCACGTATGCATATAGTTTTGGAAGGAGTGTCTTTATCCCTTGATGTGACATGTATGATCCTTACATTAACATTCAGATACTTTATTTTTGACATCAGCTGAAGTCAGATGACTTAATGATCAGTTACAGACACTTTACATGGTAGTATAGATAGGACTGATAAATGTCCTTTAAGCCTCTAGGGGTTTGGAGGACATTTGTTTTAGGAATTGACATCTTGCTACTTGAACAAAATGGTGATGTTGCCTTGGTGTTGGCAGCATTAGCAAATACTCTAATATTGTAGTGCTGCTGGAGGGGCAAGAAAAAGACTAGTGAGGAACACAATGCTTCCTAAGTATGCTAAGAATTGAAAAATTTACCATTACACACAGAACCATGAGACCTTTGTGGTGCTTCATGATTTACTCATACATCTAACTAGTAAGGTCTGCTTTGATTTATTTTAAGGTGCATCTGGTTTTATGTTTTCCTTTTAGATTATTTCTAAAGCTTTTCTAGTAACTTTTTGAAAATAGATCAGAAACATGTACTTTACTAACAAAGAATGGGTGATTTTTAAAAATTTTTTGCTTTTTTTTACTATAATTTTCATTAGCTTTATTGTGTATAATTTATTTGGTAGCAGATAGTGCTTTAATATAGCAAAATTCCTGCAAAGGACTGTTGTACGCTGGTACAGTAACAGAATCAATGCTTAAAAACTATCATATTTTTGAAGAAAATGTTTGAAGTACTGAATGAATCTGTTATGTATGCTGGGCATACATAACGTCCTTTTAATGGTAATCAAAAGTATTTTTAATATTCTATGAGAGTAATTAATACTACAGCATATGCTGTTATTAAAAGCTGTGATATAGCACAGCATCCATAAAATGTCTGGCCTGTTAAACCTTGCATCATACTTAAAATATTTAAGGGCCAAGACTGTGTTTTATATGCAGTAGAGTTAAGCTAAGTCTGCTGAAGAATTTAAACATTTGCATTTCTAGAGTTTGGTTCTTTTTTTTTTTAAGCTATGCAAAAATAAGAAATGGGGAAGTTTGTGTTGAGTTTTCAGAAAAGAAGTCTGGTGCATTGAGAACAGCTGTGAGACACCAGGAGAATTGTAGAAACAATGAAGGTGACTGGATGCAGAGGCTATAGATCGCATCTTCTCCTTGATACCTGACAAAAGTAACTTATGCAATAAGTTATTGCTGCATAGTGGTAGAATCTTCAGAAGAGAAAATACAAGATCTATAAATGCATCTGGACACCAGGTAAGAATGTAAAGAAACGGTGATTAGAAAGGAAACATGGCATGCACAGAATAAAGATATACAAATAACTGCTAAATGAGAAGAGAAGAATGAATGAAAGTGAATGAATGAGAAGAATGAAAGTTTCCAGCTATGAGGATAAAGAGAAGAACTGACCAGTGAGGTTGGAATGGAGTTGAAGAACAAGCTCTTGGTCCTGGAACATGAGGGGGAAAAAATCACATGTAGTGAGTGAGGTTGTAGCAAAGAAGAAAGTAGCAGCTAGCTCCCAGAAGAAGAGAAGAGTGTGGAGAGATCTCTCCATGGGCTGAGGGCAACATGCAGATGATGGTAAAAGAAAGCAGAAGGCAGCATAATGCCCAGTTAAAAATGGGCAGGGGACTCATTCCAGCTTAAAGAAGTCACTAAAGCAAGCCAGTGTCTCAGGAGTCTGTATGTTGATGGCTTGTTGCCAGAGCAAATGGTCATCCATTGCTTGTCAAATCGTGGTCCTCAATGCTTTGTCAAAACTTGACAAAACATTGGTCAGGTTTTCAGATAGTGATGATAGTATCCTGTAGACTTCTAAGGGCAGGCTTAGGTAATGACAGACCACAGACACAATATAGATGGGTACAGAGAGCTGGCACTATGGGTGCCTTGTATGTCTTTAATGGTAGGCTCAAGTTACATGTGAATGTAGTAACTTTTTTTGCCCCCACGAAATACTAATTGAACATATGACAAGAGATATTTTAGACTCAGTTCAGTGATAAAATAAGGTACCTCTGGTTCATTAAAATGGTAGTAGAAACAGAGAAGTCTCGTAAGTTCTTAGGATGCAACTGGTCAGTCACACTGTTTTCACATGCATGAGCACTGAAAGCTAGGCAGTGTGCCTTGGTGATAACTAAAGCAGAGAACTCATCCCACAGATAGTTGGAATGTTTCATACATGGCTATGTAAAGCACAGTGCATGCTTTGCTCTCCCCAGTTCCCTCAGCTGTTTATTGAATTGCAGTTGAATTTTACTATTCTTGTTTGATTTGAACTCCTTAAATTATCTTGGTTCCTTATTTAACTTGCAAGCACTTTTAGGTGATCATCTAGGGCTTCCACCCACACTTTTGAGCTTTTGGAGCACTATTTCCTGATGTGTATTTTGTTTATTCCTTCCAGCTCGCTGACTGATGCTGTACTCCAAACAGACATAGTCACTGGCTAATGCTTGTGTGAGGACAAGTGTTCCATGGACACTGGATACAAAACACATGCTGAGAAAGATCTGGGAATGCTTGATATTTAAACTAGTAAACTTTTCCTTCCAAACTGCCTTCTGGTCATTGGCTACAGACTAACCCTTCACTTCTGGAAAAAGAAAAGGATAGCTTCTGAAAAGGAATCCACTCGAGTCTCTCAGTTTTACCGTAAACCTCTGGTACTCAGTAGAATTTGCATGCATGCTTTCTCATATCTGCCCTGAGGTATTGTATTGTAGCTCATGCTGCCTGCCCTGAAGTTTAGGAAAACCTAAAAATGTCTTACCTTGTTGCTGGTGACAGTTGCCCAGGACACTTCTCAGGCAGCAGCAATGAAGGACAAATGCTGAAAACTGCTTGTCCCAACTGTACTTTGCTCCCCAAAGAAATTCTGTGAGTATATCCTGTGATGCCCAGCCTTCTTATATAACTGTATGTGCTGGCTAGAATCATACCTCTCTCTGATCAGTGGGCAGTTCTTTCCCCCCAGGATTGCCATATAGAAATGCACAGGAGGAAAGCTGAAGTGCCAAGCAATGGTCTCTGTTTCTGCCCAGCAGTGGATTCAAGAGAATGTCCTACTGTTTCTGATTTTTCTTTTTTTTTATCTCAGCGGGCAGTGCCTGCTAATAGTTCTTAGTAATATGACTCAGGACCTGCATTTGGCTGCCTGCCTGCTCTAGTTCACTGTAACAGTGCAAAGCAATTATTCTGCTACTTTTCCTGAGGATTTTTTTCTGATGTTTTATCCTTGTCACAACACAGATTGATTCTGGGCCGTTGTACATATTAACGTCAGATAATAACGAGTACTTTCTGATTTAGAAAACTATTAACTTCATTTAAATATATTTTCCCTCCAGCCTCAGCCTATTAAACACTTCTGTTGTATGTTGCCTGTGTTGATTGGCCAAAATAAGTGTTGTGTGGCCTGTCATAAAGCGAAGGGAAAAGAAGTACTGCACCCTTGCAGGGGATGCAGCTTATTACTCATGCAGTCAGTTATCATCACATGGCAGTGGTGGCAGATAGTTTTAGGAGGGTTAGGCTGCCCATAGAAGCAAGAACTGTAAACAGGCTGATATCCCTTGGTGGGGAGGAAGAAAACATACTTTTGGTATATTACAGTTTTTATTTTAAACAACAATTAGGACTAAATCCAGATCAAAAGATTCCATCAGTTCTCATGTGCACTCAAAAGCCTTTTTAGCAAAGGAGGAAAAGTACTCAGTGTTCTTTAGTTTCTACTTCCTAGCTTCAGAAAGGATAGGATACTGGTTCTAAGAAATGTAAGAAATGAGTAGTGTTTGGAAATGCAATCATTTAACAGAGCTTGAAATTCAGTCAGTTGAATTAAAGAATGGAGTTAGTTTGTTTTTCTTATTAAGTAAAATAGGGCTTCTGTGTCTTAGATTACTAGAAGTATTTCAGAAGTGCTTGCATAGTGTTGAGGTTTAACCGCAGTAGAAGACACATAAGTACCACACAGCTGCTTCCTTGTTCCCCGCACCAAGTGAGGTGAGGGGGAGAATCAGAAGGGAAGTGTGAGAACTCATGGGTTCAAATAAAGACGGTTTAACAAGTGAAAAAGGAAGCACCCAGGCAAACTTCTCCCCCTGCCAGTTGTACTTGCTGAGCATGATGTCATATGGTATGGGATAATCCTCTGGTCCATTTGGGTCGGTGGTCCCAGCTGTGCCACATCTCAGCACACTCCTAGCTAGAACATTGGTGTACTAAAAACACTTTGCTGGCCACAAATCCAAAACATCTTACCAGGTACTATGAAGAAAATTAACTCTATCCCAGCCAGAACAGTACACACAGTTGAAAGCTTTCAGGGTAAATGTGTGTGGGAGCTTTTTATTTTAAAAATAAATACCTGCAAGTAAGTTGGTTTTGGTTGGGTATTTGTTTGTTTGGGGTTTTTTGTTGGTTTGGTTTGGTTGGATTTTGGGGGTTTTTTTGGTTGTTTTTTTTTGATAAATGGACAGAATGTGAAGGTACCAGGGAGTGAAATCAATTGAATCATATCCAGGAACTTGGAAGTTGGAGAACAAAATAGGAAATATGCTCTGAATTCAGCTGGACTATCCTCAAACCAACAGAACTTTGAGTCCCAAAAAGACAGAAGGAGTTAAAAAATTGCTTTAGACTGAATTGAAAAAATACCCATACGTGAAAGAGGCCTGGGAAGAGAGTTTGAACGAAGTATTTAATCAGTAGAGGAAATGTCTTTTGAGGTTAAGCAGCATAGTGAGGAACTGCAAACTGATTAATCAAGCTGAGATAGATTTACTGATTAAAGCCAAAAAAGTAAAAGACTCTTCAGCCACATAAAGAGAGAGAATAAGAAAGGAAGCTAGATGTTTGTTCAGTGAAGTGAAATAGAAGTCAAAGGTAATCTAGCCATGACCCCAAGAGAGGACTGCCCTTGTCTGTGTGAAAGGGTAGCCATTCTTTCCAAGGGGCAGGAGGAGGGCATTCAGCAGTGAATTGCAAAAACTAAATGTGTCTGTGATGCTTCATGAATTCTTTTTGCTGTTTCTTCAAGAGCACTGAGCACAAAGTATTTATTGGCCACAGAAGCAATCAAACATATTATCTTGAATGCAAAATTAATGATACTTAATTTTAGTTTCTACTAATTTATTTATAATGCATCCTCTAGATTGTGAGACAAGTTTGGGCTGTTGGTGCAGTGTTGCAACAGAGGGACAAGTTCTGCTCCAGTTGTGAAAGGCCAGTACAAGTTATTGATGCTTCCTTTCCTGGAATGTTGCTATGAAAGGGATTGCATCAGACTCAAGCACAGATGGGAAGTGTGAACAATTTAAAGGATTATGAGGTGTTATCAGGGATAATCAGGAGTTTGTAGAGCCTCTCAAAATAACTTTCTTTGCTCATACAGAGTACTTTTGGTTTTTTCTGTATGCGTGGTTTTGGATGGATTGAAAAATAAGCAAATTTAAAAGCCATGTTTCAGTGGGATATATTTTTATTTCCTTTCAGTCTAGCTCATAATCCAGAGAGATTTTCTGAGGAGAGCTAGGAAACTTGCAGTGCAAATATATTTGGCCCCTTAGGAGGATTTCAAAGCAACGTAATAGTAATGGTGACTGAAAAATAGGTGCTGTAATTAAAAGGAATGCCATAAAAATCTAAATCTGTGCGTTCTGTCATTTTCTAAGTATTTTCTGAATTCATTAGCCTTAGACACATGCTTTTCTGGGCCAGTGATTGAAAGCAGCCCTTCTCAAGACCTATATTCTCTTCTGAAATACTAATTCTTTCTATTTGATGATGGAAGTGGTAGCTGCTATAAGCTTAGCTCTTTTTTCTAACACGGTGATGAGGAGTCCTTTTGCAAAGGTCTTCTCTCATCCTTGCTGTTTCCCCACAGCAAGACGTTGTAATTCAGTTCTCTAGATCTTACTGTGGGCAGTGTGCCAAGTTTATGGAGCTAGGGGAGTTTTTGTTATCTTTGTCATATGCACGGCCAGCTCACCCTGAACTGAACTTCATATTGAGTGATTGTCTTTTAACTTAGGGTTGGCCTTGTAGATACTAATGCTGACCAAAAGAGGCAAATCACTTACTTTCTCTACTTTCACTACTTGAACAAAAGGGGGGAAGAAACCATAACAGAATGATGAATCGAAGACAGCTTCTGTGATTGGAAAATTTATTACACAAAGAATAATTTTTTTCTGGATATGTTAGTGTCAAATGAATTTCCATGTATGATAGTTAACAAAATTGTATCCTCTCTTAAACTTTACTCTCTTCATGTTACTTCAGGGAGAGTTATAAGGAAAAATTGCATAAACTTAATTGGAAAGCAGTCTTCTATCCATCAGCTGCAGGCATCCACTTTGGAAGAAGGGCTGTATAGCCCTTTTCTAATCTCTAAGGCATTTGCTGCTCTTTTCTGTCTCCAAACTTTGTTAGCCTCAACAATTTTCCATAGTTTATAAGAAAGTAAACCTTTGTCTGGTGCCATTATTGTTCCCTCTTGGGTGTGCTAGGTAGTTCACTGTTTGGCTGAATATATGTCTTAAGCACTCAGTGAATTTGTAACTTGTTATAAAGATATTTTAACATGAAATAAAATTGCCAAGTAGGAAATTGAGAATACATACCTCATAATCCAAAATTCACTTTCAAGTTATACTTACATGGTCTAAAATATAGGATTAAATTTCTCAAAAGCTTGGCAGACAACTTAAGACACTCAGTAGCTTCTAGGTAGTATGATAATATTTTGAATATATTCACATTTGAAGTAGAGCTGAAGTGCAACCAGTACTGTGGAGTTAGGCATGAACACGGTTGTGTGTAAACACTGTAGAATCAGTAAAGGTGCTGTGTTAATTTAATAGCTAGTGTTGATATTTTAATTAAAGGAGCAGGGAAGCTAAGCTGAGGCACATACAGTTAGAACATGTTTAGTATCTGGAACAGACTAGTGAAGTCCATCAGAAGTTTGCAGAGAAAGAGAAGGGGGAAGAAAACAAAACAAAAAAACCCTTGCTACACTGAGAGTGTTGAGGACTGAATCACATTAACAAACCGGTAGCAACATTTACTTGTACTCCAAGGCAATGTTTCATTACAGATTCTTCTCTGTGATTCTTAATACTGATGGTTAATTACAAGTACTGAATGTCCTCTACAGCCTGTAGATCATGATGCATGAATTTACCTGGTGCTTGCTTGGATTTGTAAAATAGTTGTAGATTCTCCCTGTTTACCTCTAAGACAGGTAGTGGGGAGGAGTTGCCTGAAAAGCAATAGACTACCCCCAGTATGTTTGCACATTATGCAAAAATATTAAGTTATTGGATGTGCTGCTTAATAATAATGGAATATAAATGGACAAAGAAAATTTTAAAAGATAAGCATATAGGATGTGAATCAATATGTACGAGTTAGGAGAGATCTGGCCTGTCCTATGAACACTGAGCATACCTCTGTTACAGCAGAGCTCTGTGCATGTGCTCCTCTCCTGCCCAGTACTGATGGTGACACTCAAGGGCTGAGTCAGTGTCAGCAAGATCTGAAAGCAGCACAGTCCCACAGATTCAGCCTTGCTGCTCCTGAGTTCAGGAGGGCTTGCTCAGCCCAATGTGTTGGGGAACAAAAGTGCCAGGAAATGAAGGTGTTAGAATAAGTAACATGTTATGGTGGTATATGTTGGGAGGGCTAACCAGTTTTGCTGAATATGAGTCTGCTGATTGCCTAGTTATTGGATAAGGCTTATCTTGTGAGTTAAATGCCTTTAGCGTTATTTCTTGCTAAATGTCTAATGTACCTGGCAGCCAGCTGCAGACTTTAAAGTAATGATAAAGTACCTGATGTATTTGCTAGTTAATAATAAATGCTGCTTTTATATATCTGCTTTCTTAATTAAAGTGAGTAATGTAATTATAAGATTTTAATTTTTACAAAGATTATGCTTGACAAAATGTAGTTTGTCTTTACAGGATTATGTTGGTGAAACTCCCATTCATAAAGCAGCACGGTCTGGTAGTATGGATTCCATAAGTGCCCTTGTGGCTCATGGTGCGCAAATAGAGTAAGTGAGGTATTTTTTTGTTGTTGATTGTTGTGTGTGTAGCTGACTAACTTAGATTGGTGAACATAGATACTAATTTCAGAAAGAAAAGTCAAAACAGCAGACACATGATCAAAATAATAATGACAGCTAGACATGTTCAACTGTAATGAAGCCTAAGATGCTTAGCATGTCTAGTAATAAAGTTTATTTTCCTTAAATGATACCATTGTGCTACGTTAGTATTGCACTTATATCTGATATATTAAGATATTTATTGTGCCTCTGTCAGATGACCCCAAACTGTACACTTTATTCGACATGTAGTTATTTTTTACAAGGAATCTACACCTTGCACTGGTGAATGAATAAATATAGAAAACAATGCAAAAGCAACATTATGTCCAAGACAGCAATTCATACGCTCTTCACCATTAGTTTAATACTGTTTGTTAGTGTATTGTGTATTTGCCCTGTTAACTTTTTTCTTTAAAGGTTTATGTACTGCAAAAACATTCAGAAAAGCTCACAAACTTTTGCAACTTACAGCATGGACAAAATGGATGCAGTTTTCACCTAGAAATGTTGAGTATAAGCTCTATGGCTTATAAATAATATCAATACTTTAGCAATTTGTTTTAATTAGAACTAGCTTTATTATCTTAAATGGTAACTAGTTACTGTATTTTAACCTGCAATATGAAACTTTGAAGTTGTAAGTGAAATAAGATCATGTAGTTAATTTCTTGTTTTACCCTTTGGTTTCCATCTTACTGTTTTTGTAATGCTGCCGTGATAAATCTGCCATAGAATTTAACTCTTTTAGTGGTATCATAGAGTATTTGGGAAATACATTACCTTTTAAGTTAATCATAGTGAACAAATTGCTTTGTATGAAGAGATTGCTTCATAGAAAAACAAAATGAGCTGTCTCAGTTATTGATAAGCCCATTAAATCAGTCATAAATGTATAACTTCCCATATTTTCACTCACTTTTGGATATTTTAAAGATAAACTTGGAATTAAATTTACTGTGGAATTGAGCAAACCTTAATTATCATCATCAATTAGTCTGTCATCTTGTGGGTTTTGCAAACCAAAGGAGAAGTTGCAGAACTGCGTAAACAATGAGAAATGTGTGGTATCTGTCTTTGACCAAAGCTATTTGCAGTTGTAGCAGTGTAGGTTTATAGCAGTTTTAGTGAACAGGAAATACTTTGAATTCTCAGTTTTCTAACTTTGAATTCCATCTATGTTTCAGTAGACTTGCCACAAGTTTTATAGGTAATTAAACATCAGGTTAGGACCTGGGAATGGTAAAATCAGGGATGCAAATGCAATAGGCTTGTGGAGCAACCCGTGTTTAATCATTTAGAGGGTGAAGACTTGGCCCTGTCACCTGAGGAAGTTAGCTATTGACTGATAGGGGTGAGGATATTTTTCCTTAGAATCCAGTTTCCAGCTTCAGTATGTTAAATTAGGCTGAATCCATTATATGCTTTTGACACTGGTTAGTTTTGGGTCATCTGGTTTTGAAAGCTGGCCCCTCTTAATGGTTATGTCGATTTCTTGATTTTTGTAAAAAATTGAGAATATAGGTGCTCTGAAAATTTTGACTCCTTTATTTTATGGCTTCATTAGAAGAATAGGAGAGTGGTTTTAGCTGTATATTTGAGTTCTAATTTGTATATATTACCTGAAATTATAATTTACTGTATAAGACCAAGGCAAGGATTTTATGAAATACAGAATTAAGCACTAACTAGAACTAAAGTGCTGGTCTGTACTGATGGTGAATAAGTGCTTTTTATTTTTGCTGGGATTAGATCTTCTAATCCAGTTTTTTCTTTATTTCTTTGACTAGTTAATGGTATTGAAGTCTAGTTTCATAAGGATGAATGGAATACCCTTTGTGACTCCAAACAGTCAAATGTACTACTTTTAGATTATATTTTTAATATACGTCCAGAATGGTGTCATCCCTAGTTTTCTATAGCAAGTAGAACAGGGATGCTAAGATTTCATTATTACACAAATGCTAGTAACCAGTAATGTAATGTTGCAAGAAATGTATTTTTGTTAATGAGTGATTATTGAGATACTGCTGTTAAAGTGAAGTAACTTGGACTAGTGTAATCTTGTTATTAGTGTTTACCATATTTCTACTTTATTCCCTCCTTTGGTTATATTGGAAGCCAAAGAAAATTGATAATAGTCAAGAATCAAAGTAAGAATTTTAGTTTTAATTAAAGAGCCTCACTTGAATTTTTCTAGTTTACTATATTTCAGACTTGTTAGTGTATTGCTTTTACGGAGAAAAACAGTATGTTTCAGTCTGTAAATCTCATTAAGCTGTTGCATTGTTATCCTAATTGATGAGAGAGAATTTGGGTCTCTATTCCTGTGTAAATTTTTAATAATATTAAAAAATAATAATTGTACCCTAGTGAAAATATTTTGATTTTTTTTGTGGTATTTACCTTCTCATTTTAGCTGACGCATATTCTGTGCACAGTATGTTCTACAGCCATAAAAATGGTTGCTCCACTAACTATGGTATTCATGGACCCTTGAAGAGGGGGAAGCAGGTGGTCACAATGTCCTCATATGAGTGAAAAGGTTTGCTGTGTAACTGACTTTTTAATGTGGATAGTACCTTTTAAAGTATCCATAATAACTGCTGGATTTTCACTAAAAGGCATATTTATGCAATTTCTGTATGGGTAATTGTGTATTATTTATCTTGGTGACAGACAAGCGTCCACAGCTTTTTATGGAGGAAAAGCCTTCTTGGTGCCATGTTTTGTTTTGCTCTTTTGCACTGTTACATAAATGCTGTGTATTAATGTAGTTATATAGATTGTATCACAGCATACATAAAAATACAAAATTCATCTGTAAACACAGGACTCTGTTGAATCAGAAAAAAAGAAGCAGATGCAAATGTTTGTTATCCTGGCTTGAACCTCTTTGTTTCACGTCTGTTTGCATGTGGTGCACTTGTGCATTGTGTCCGCTTATTTCTGAATAAAAATTCTTCTGCAACTGTCATTTAAAAGCAGTTGTGTATTCCTTAGTGTCTTGATTGAGAGCTAAGAGGGAAGTTTTAAACTCTGTATTATCCTGGGATAGAGAGAGGTGTAATTTGTGGAATGGGGTGTGTGCGGCTTGGTCTCCATCCATCCAGTTGGACGTAAGTTCTTGCTTGCTTAGGAGTTTTATTGATCATGGTATTTGAATAGTATTGTAGAAAAGCTTTTTATTTTCCTACCAGAAATCTTCAGGTTTTGGCTAAAATTGGGTTGTATACCATGATAGAAGGTTGTGAGATCCCAAAGAGATAATTTCCTTTCTAGTTTAATATACTCTGGTCTCGAGGTTTGAGTAGAAGAACTGACATGCTGGGACAAATATACCAGTACATCTGTTTCTACCAGATGACAGATTCATGCTGTGATGTTGGTCTGGTTTAGGCAGACACTTCAGCCACTTTCTCGTTAAAGCTGTCTGGCATTCATCTGAGTGTGTAAATTCAATGCCAGAAATGTCCTGTTGCTGGTATTAAGTTTTTCAGCAAGACCTTTATTCTCATTCTTTGACAGGGACTTAATTTTATTTCTTCTTTTCAAATTCATGTGTCACAAGCTGCCTTGTGTTGTTTAAAAAGGCAACATTAATTTCTTTTTTCTTCTTCACAGCTGCTCTCTATCCTTCGTAACAGAAATCTGTGCATTGTGATTTTTTTTTAGTGCTGCTAGATTAGCCCTTTGTGAAATCCTTGTAATATGTTTCTGTTTCAAGTGACCATTCTTTTGCCATCTCAGCTTTTACTCTTCTCATTTGTACTTTGGAGATTTCTTGACTTTCTGAAAATCAGTTTCTAGTCCCTTTCTAGTGAAGGGACAGAAGAGAAGTGATGTGTCATTTTCATGACAACACAGAAATTGGCCATTCCTTTGTGATGCGAGCCCTCAGTTCCTTTTCAGTCTGGAGGGGAAGCTTACACGGCCTGTTCTCTTGAAGGATCTCAGAGTTCTGAAGTCTCCTGCCTTAGTTTCTGGATATCTTCCTGATTTCTTAAAATCTTAGGAGCTACTTGCAGGTTCTTAATGTGTGCTTGTTTTTCCTGCCTAGGAAACTTAACTACCAGACTTTTAATATTGAACTGCAGTCCATTTCTGGTGGTAACATACTTGTGAAATGCCACGACCATGTAATCTTTTTACTTCAGAAGCTGTATTACGGCACGGATTCAGTGTAGAAGAACTGACATCCTACTTTCCTTCAGTCATTGAATTAACCTCATCTTCAGAGTAATGCTTCAGGTTCTTACTGGTTGTTTGGATTTAGGTGGTTTTTCAGCAGAGAGGTTCTTATCTGTTAATTAGTATATTAGTGCTTGTATAATCTGTTTCCAGACTCAGACCACTTCATACACATTCTTTTTATAAACCTGATTGCCTCCAGATAGCAGTTAAACTGCTGGATTAATTGCCATTGTTGCATTATTACACACTGCTGTATAGTTAAGGAAGAAAATGTGACCATTCTTGTTTAATTGTATGTAACAAGCATTTTAATGGCCATCAGTGTAGTATTCTTGTATTAAACATTTTTTTGTGTAGAGGATACACATGTTGGAATTTATTCTACCTTTCTCATTTAATATAAATTCTTATGGAAAAGTAAATTCGAAGTGGCGTGTACATTTCAGTGGTGAAACACTAAACCTCCTTCAAAAAAAACCTGCAAGTAAAGCTTAGTAATTTCTTCCATGTTTGGTTGCTATGGTTGTAGAAGTACTTGAGGTGGTTTGTAGGAGCTTGTGATTATGAAGTAAGGCAGTAATTTGGACTTAAAGAAAAGATCTGGAAATACCAAAGCAGCATGTATATTCATGGGTAACTGATAAAAAGTGAGAGAGGCTCAGTCTTAGAGTAAACCAGTGTGGAAGAGGGTAGTTCTCACAGTTACGGTAATTCCAAATAATTACAGGAAGCTGAGGCAAACTCATACCACTGAACTCTTGTTCAGTTTGAATGCAGAATATTATTAGTGGAGGTGGAATAACAACAGTGATTACTGGCATCAGTTGGAAAATAGTGCAGAATATGAGAGGTTCTGCTTTTTATGAATAAAGTAAAATCATCATTAAAGCAGTGATACTTATGACCTTTCTGGAACATAAAGAGGAAGTTCACAAGATACACGTGAGCTTGATAGAGTAGCTTATTCATTAGTGAGAAGCCTTATAGCACTGGTTTTTTTGGCTTTTCTTCAGTCCAAGCGAGCTGGGTAAAGAATATGGAAGTGTTACCAGGACTTTTATATGCTGATAGCTCAGATTTCTGACAGGAATGTTTGGGGTTTTTTGTTGGGATTGATCTGCCTTCACTTAAGATACTGTGCTAATGTTCACGTTAATGTGTGCATTTTCCCTTCAGATAGGTGGGTTTGTTTGTTTGTTTGTTTTCCTGCAAGATAAGCTATTCTGTTGCTATTCTGGCAACAGAAGCCTGGGTACAGTTAAGTCAGGTGGAGAAACCAAAGTGTTAAAAAGTGGAGCTTGGCCAGAGTTAAATACAGTGAAAGAAACAATTATATCCCGAATAGAATAGTCTGATTAGTTCTGAGGGTTAGTCCAGATGTCAGTGGTGGTGATCTGTAGGGGTGCTGTGTTTGATCTGGCAATAGTTTTTGACTAGATATGTGATGAGAGGATTGTTTATTGCAGTGTTTGCTCTAGCCTGCTGTGTTGATTGGGTTTTGTTTGCTGATCTAGTTTGTATCTTTTCAGTAAAGTTGTTCATAGATCAACTGGTACCTAGTAGCATCTGGACAGAAAAGCCCAGGAGGTAGTTGTGGCATGGCCCAGAACGTGTTCAGGTTGGCCAGAAGAGTTTTCTAAGGTGTGTCATTAGTTACAAGATGTATCTCATTGCATGGAGGCTTAACAAACCATGGAAGAGCTTTGGTAATTATAACTTAGGGAAAATATTACTCTTCAGCTTCATTCTGTTTTGTTTGATTATGCTCATATGAGATAGATTTTCTTATAAAGGGAGAAAAAACTAAGTTGGAAAAACTTTTTTGTGAAGTGCATTTAAACTGGTTTTATGCACTTCAGCAGTTCCTTAGTCCAAAAGATTTTATGTCTGCTTGAGTAAACACGTCGTTATTTTTGACACAAAAAAAAAGTTTCATTCGATAGTGTCCCTCTCTGTGCCTGTTATGGGAAAATAATGAAACCATCTAATCCCTATTGTCCTTTCATTCTTGATTTTTTCCCCTGCTGCTTTTGGCACAAAAATACCTTAAAATTAATTTACCTCTTTACTTCGGTTTTATTTCCAGACTTTCACTGTCCATGCTTTTGTATTGAGTAGCTTGAACTTTCTTTCAAGTCTGGCACATTTGAGAGGAGCTTGCTTCCTTCATTTCTTTAATTCTAAGCTATCTTTGGTTTTCAGTTGCTACGTTGAGGAGAAATAATGTCATTTTATTTGCTGATAGAGTCATCTTGTTAGAAATGTGTTGCAAGGTTGTTTTATCTTTTCCAGTCGGAGTTTGCACTGAACCTGTCCTTAGTAGTTATCTAGTACACTTTCTTCATTGTTAGCAACTTTATTTGCAATTCTTGCTCTGATTTTAGAAACATGAAAGCCACAGCAGGGATAGGTCTCATTGTCATAAGGTTGGCTAAGTAACTCTTACATTCTCTTTGTATTTAAAGTGGCTGCAGTACTCTAAAGATGCTTGTTCAGAATTTAATTTTGCTAGTGATCTAGGAAATACTTTCATTTTAATAGGAAAGGTCTTTTCTGTTACGCTGTATTGCAGTCAGACTGTTATTCCAAGAGTTGCCATGATTTTTCATACCTTCCCTTTGTGAACTGTTTTTAGGAATGACTTCTTAAATAATGAAATAAGAATTTAAAAGTATTGTTGCTGCTACCAGGCCAAGTCAGACCTGTATTGTTCAGGGGAAAGTTTACTTGGAAGTGTAAATATTTTTTACAGAAGGTACTGAAAATGAAGTGCACTCTTTGAAGTCTTAATGAAGCATATGAACAGGAATACAGATACAACAAAAAATCTTGATGGTGATGTTTGTGGTAATTGCAACATTGCCTACCATGGGTAATGAATTCTTTCTTCTGCCAATGTTTGCTCAGTCAGGAGTTGAAGTATCTAGGAGCTAATTACAGCTGCATAATTCGTGAACCTTGATTTTTGTGTGGAAAAAGTGGCTTCACAAAGCAGAGTCCTTCTGTCCAGTGTGTTCCTCTTGTTATGGTTTTGGATGATGTTCACAGGAACTCTACCACTGGTTTTACAAGTGTAAAATAATTTAAGCTGCCAGATGCTTTGTTGTGAAATAAAAACTTGGCACCAACTTGTGCTTTTGTAGATGCCCAGTATGTAATTCTAGCATGAATTTGTATAGCTGTCCCCAGCAGTGACACACTTAAGATTATTTTTCTCTTGGTATCTGGAAAAAAAAGTTTGAAACAATTTTATAACTTCTGTATTTGGACACCAAAGGGTTAAAACACTTAAAGTTTAGTATTTTAAAATAATTTTGCTTTAGAAATTTTAGACTAGTATACTACTGTTTATATAGGAAACGATTTTTCTCACTGTGGGCATTTAGTGTTCTGATCTTTTTTTTCTCTTTCTTCTTTTGTTTTGTTTTAATCCTTGTATCTGCTAATTTTTGTATAGGAATAGCTACTAATTCTTTTGAGATACAGCCTACTAAATTTAAAGTAATTGAAGCCATGAGTTGACCGGTAACTTTAATCCATTCTATATAAATTTCAGTGAAGAACTGAAAAATTGGTTTCAGGATGAAAGTTATGCTGCTTTTAAAGGCATAAAAGGCTTAGTATCTTGTTGTTAAGGTGGTCACATGATAATGGCTTACATATCGAATAATGTGCTACAGCACTTTATGTATGTTAATGTACTTTTAATCTTAATGTTGCCTGCAAATATGTGATCCCTTATGATATAAGTTTCCTGTTTATGCACCATTGCCCGTTTAAATCAAACAGAAGATTCTGAAACTGTAAAAACTACACATGTCAATGTTTTACAGCTACGTAATTCGAATTGACTTGATTTTTTCAAGTAATCCTAGAAAGGGGGAGCATTCCATATAGAAACTGCTGAAACTGCCACAGGTGCTTCTCCGAAAACCTTACAGTTGTGGCATTGAATGTTCAGTATCGCTTCCTTTCTGCACACAAGGCATACTGTTGAGGTATTTGTTGCGGTGATTGGTTTTAATGCTAATCTAGGAATTCAGATATAGAATCTATAGATTTGCATGCTTTGCTTACCCTAATTTACAATTATCTACATTTTTATTTGTAAACTAACAATAGATAAGTTGAGATCAGTAATTTTTAACAGATTTTACATTGATATACGAAAACTGTGGTTTATTTTCTTAGATTGTCGCATGGCATTAACAAAAACACAGTAAGCTGCAGGTGCTATAATCACTATTTCAAATTAAACATTTAGGAGGGGTTTTTTTTACATATATGATTTTCAAAAAGATTTATTGTTGACTTTTTTGTAGCAAATGTTTGTTTTGTTTTTCAAGGTATGTGACATTATAAGTTGAAGATAATGTATTTCTATGTTAAAAAGACATAGAAATCTACTTGCTTTTTTTTCTGCCGGTGAATATGAAAAATGAACAACTAAAGCAACTTAGAAGTAATCTTTTTAAAAGTAAATTCGGTAGCATTTATAATTCAATATCAGAAGCACAAGTCTTTGTTTTCTTTCCACAGATCTTTCAAAGAGTAAATTTTGTAAGTTACACTGAAGTAAATCTTCCTTGCACAAAGTAATTTTTAAACATTTCTAAATTTTGAGTTGGTTTTTTTTCTTTTTTTAATTTTACTTTCTATGGCTTAGTCACAGTGGAGGCGTCTTGAATATTTTTTAAAACCTTACCTCAAATTTTTTCCTTCCTTTAATAAACTTCTTAAGTTAGATGGAAATAATAAAAATTTCCTCCTAAATAAAGCTAAACTGAAAGTTAACTTCGTGTTTCTGTACACCAGTCCTCTTCGGCCAGAAAATGCACTTGTCTCTTGGTTTTGAGCAGCAATTGAATTACACTCACAGCCAACATATTTGAAAAAACATTTCGAAAGAAGGAAATACCTAAACTCACGCTTCATCAGTGTCCTCTTTATAGCTGCTTTAATTGGATACCAGGACTCTCAGATGAACTGGGCATTTAGAATGGGAGTTCAGATGATGTCAACCAGAGGGAGAAAAATGGATACTAAAAAAAAGTCCTCTTCATGCCAAGATTAGTCAGTTTTGAAGACTGCCTGTGGACATCACTTGACAGAAGAAGAAAAACATGTTATAAGTGTTGTTTTAAGCACTGTAGGTCTGTGAATAAATATATATGCAAAGTCAGAGCATTAACTCAATATATCAGTGTGCGTTTTGAGTTTATTTATAAAACACCTGTCACTGCAGAACAATGCAAGTGTCATATGTCAAGAAACTTCAAGGTCACCTGCTCATCCATATTCAGACTTTCACCAGCTTCTTTTCATGTTTTTTTTCTATTTAGAATAACTTTATAATATGAAAATATATCCTTCCTTACATTTGGCTTTCTTCTTTTGCGTTGGAGTTAGCATCTTATTCTTCTGTACTTTGAAGAAAACAAGATGTTTTTATTCCCAGCTCCTGGACTTTAGCCTACAAGAAGGCTGAGGATAAATATCATGCTTCATGATTTTGTTTCTAGTAATAAGAATTACATGGAATCAGTGAACAAACTATATAGCAAAAAAGTGCTGTTAAGTAAAAAAACCTGAACAGGACTCAGTCATTTTTCAAATACTTGAATTGCCTTGGAAAGGATGCAAGATGCGTGTTTTCTAAATAGGGAGTGAATTGACTTTCTGGCAACTGCCTTTTGCCCTGGGCAGTGTTAAGTAAGGAATTTTTCTCCTGTTTGTCCATTCGTGCCTTCATGTATGTTCCTGTCTGGAGCAGGTGCCAGAAAAGGAATGACATTTTCAGAGCTTTTCTTTTCAGCATCCTTTCTTCAGTTTTTCCACCTGTTCCTGTAGCTGGACTGACCTTCAGCGTTGTCTTAAGTTTTTGTCTTTTTTACTGGAGAGAGAAGGAATTAAGTTTTTGGAGCACTGCTGTCTGATTTGACAATAACTAGGCCAACCTTTCGAAAATTCTCCACCAGGTCAATGAACACTGTTAAATAAAGGCTAAGTAAACATAAAACATGTCATTTTTCAGGACTTATTCTGCTTTTCTTATTTATGTCTTCATTCCATCCTTCCACACCTTCCTTTCTGCTGGCTTCTTCCTTCATAAGGAATTAATTTAAAAAATGCAGTGTTTGTAGTTTGCTATTAGCTTGTTTCAGTTAGAAGCCTAGCCTAGAGACAAACCTTGAATAGAAACATGAGTTTGTCCTTAAGTTTGGCATCTCTGTCATGAAACAAGAAATTTTTTAAAAAGAGCCAACAACAACAAAAACCCCTACAAAACAAAATGTAAAACCTGCTAGAAATTTCTGTTCTCATTTTTTAGTTCTGTGTAATGTAGTTGCAGAAATAGAGCTGTCATATTTGCTGTATGATTAGCAGTAACAAAAGGACAGTTTGCCTGAAGATTTAATATCAGTGTGTTCAGAGCTTCTTTGGAGCTTCCATTCTTTGAAGGTGTTTAGGATACAAGATCAAAGCTGGTACCAAAGGGATTTTTAACTTATTAAAAAAGTGGAGGATGGGTGGGAAAGATTTTTTTTTCCAAGACAAATGACATTGAAGTAGTTCTGTCCCTGTTGTCCACTGGTTTGCTTTTTTTTCCAGTGTTTTTCTTTCACAGCCCAGGTCTTGAAGTTGCTTTCGGTTATAATACACTTTACCAATCTTTCTTCTTTATGTCAGCAGTGAGGATAAGTGAACTACCTTTCAAGGGATATTTAAAAACTGAACTAGCTGTAAATTATCTTGAATATAGTGATTATCTCTTGAGTTTTCTCCTTGTTGATTTTTCTTTGATTTTCTTTCATGTCACATGGCTGCTACACTTTGTAGCCAAATGAATCACATACTGTTTCTCCCCCTTTTCACTTGATACTCAGTTTACATATAATTGCAGTTCATAACCAAGGGCTGGCATAGGGGTTACACATAAGAGGTTGAACTCCTCTTAAGTCTTATGTCTGGTTGGAACAGTGAACCATTTCTATTTTCATCCATATAATCTAGTCTGTCTACAGTAATGACACTTAAATTCTTAGCTCCTGGGATAAGCTGAGGCAGACGCTTCACTAGACATGGGCAGCATTTGAGGTAGACCATACACTGCAGATTTAGTATTAGATGTATTCCCAGTTCCTTGTAATTACAGCTCTAACAGGCTGCTTCCACTCCAAGTCCAGATTAACACTTTTAAAGAATGATCTAGTAGATACCCTAGCTTTTTAATTTACTCAAGTACTCCAGGGTTTCTGGAAGGACTGTGTTATACTGTATTTCTGTTACAGACTCAGAATCTTTACAGTAATGACAATATTACTAAATTATTTTGAAAATACATAGAACTATTCCAGTCTGGTAAAACTCTGTGATATCTGTTAAGAGTGTTTTCTTTCCTCTTTTGTTCCTATTTACATTAGTAATTTTTTTTTAGCTTGCATTTTGTTATGATAGGCTAATGTAGCACAGCTTGCCTTTTGAGTTCCCACTGACAGATCTTTACTTCCTAGAGAAAGCTAGAAAAATCAGGTACAGAAGTAGGTCTTTTTTATCTTTCTAGCCTTCTTTTGGGAAAGTGATAGAAGGTTTCTGCAAAATTTGTCAGCTTTTCTTTTTCTCCTTCCTGTTAATGTTGGAATGCAAGTCAGTTTAATGGAAATTTGAAAGTATATGAAAGTCTAAGAATAATCAAGCTTTGTTTAAAATCATGAGCATTGACAAATGGATATAGAAAAGATACTCAAGTAAGTGTTCCCACTGTAAGTGAGCAGGGAGAACTTAGCAGCTGTGTTACCTTCCATTACATTTGTGCAAACAGTTTCTAGTCATCTAGACCTTTTAATCTTCTTTTATTTTATTTAACTTTTTTCTTTTTTTTTTTTCATTACTAACCTGATAGGCTAAATTCAGATTCACACGTTTAAGAGGCGTGTTTCCAAACTCACAGAAGCAAGAATGTTGCATGCAATAGGCTTGGGTCCCTTGAAAACCTATGCAGTGCTTCCAGAATATTTCTGTAGAACAAGCACATCTTTGTCTGCCTGTTAAGAGTAATTTTTTCAAGAAGAGGTAGGAATGGGACAGGTCTTTGAATATCAAAGATAGTTACATTTTAAAATTTGGCAGAATTTTAAAACTTTCCCAGAGTTTGGTCATGTAGCTTTTCATGCTTTGATCTTAGTTTATACATCTCCAAATGCCTCTGCCATCTTATATTGATGTTCCTTTGGAAAATGGTGACTTAACTGCCGTCTTCTAGTCAATTTTTCAAAGAGAGTTAGTGTTCAGTAGTACTTGCTAAGTAATAGAATCACTGGCTCCTTGAACTTCTGTTAAATTAGGTGTCCATTCAATACCATATTGGTTTTGTAATTTTTACTTTTGCATAATTTTATTTATTTTGATCTTACTTAGATTTCTTTTACTGTTCTTTTGGGGCTTGCAAATTTAAAAACGGTGTCGGAGAACTGAGCTTTTCTTTTTGACCAGAACAAATCTGTTAAAATTCCTGTTTCCTAAGCTGTAGTTTCATTGTTCTACATCCTTATGCTGCACAAGTAAATCAGAATTACTAAAGGAGTATCAAATGTTTCTTAGCAGCAACTTCAACAGGTCATCCAGTTCAGCGGGGGAAGGATGTGACGGTAGAATTTCTGATATCATAGGCCACTCTTAAAATGAGGGGAAGAGACCCCTCTCAAGATTCACCAACCTTTATACTGTGAAACTTTCTCCTGATGCTAACTTCAATTATGCTTTGTTCATATTAATCCCATTCATATACTGCCTGCACTGGATGCACAGAACAGATTGTTCGCTTTGAGGCAGTGGTATTAGTCAGGAGAGCTGTGAAGTTTCATTTCTTTTAACTAACTGGGTTTTTTCAGTGTTCTGAAGTCTTACTTTCTAGACCACTCTTGACTGCTGTTCTCTGGATTTTCACTAGTAGTCCAAGTAATTAGTGACTTAGAATAGTGTAGTATAGAATGAAATTAAACCTGGTTTAGGTTATGGGTTTTGTGACTCTATAGTATTTTGACTTACTAGTTTATGGAACTAGTCTTGCTGTAATCATTTCTAAAGGTTTTCATATAGTAAATAAGTTAATGTGATCTAGGAAGCAAATCTGGGCTTTGTTCTTTGATTTCTTCTCATGAGCTGGAGTTTTAAGAGAATCAGGTCTGTCAGTCTTCTGAATTCTTATTCTGTTAGCTGGTCTGTTTCTGGATTTTTAAGTAATGGAGATGTCTAAACAACTGAAGCCAAGAAACAAAAATTCCATTTTTCTGATGAGTTACGTCTGTCTGGAAAAATATTAGGAAAGATTAATTAGCATCTTTTGCTTCACCATCTAGTTTCGTTGTTCCTGGCCCTCTTGTCTCCACTTTTATGCTGTTCCTTATGAAGTTAGCCTAAATTGCTAAGCATAAGACATCTTGTATGTTTGTGTAAGTGCATGTGATACAGCACTTTCTCGAATTAAACCGCTACATCTCCACATGTCCTCCCTGATGTCATTCCTAACCTCCTTGATGCACTAGAATATGCAAAATCCAGTACCATTCTCTTGTTCACAGAAAAATCTTGGTTGAAATTACCAAAGCAAGTCCCAGTACTTATGATGTCACACACTTTGAAATAAGAAACAAACCAGAAACAAAAGTATAAGCAAAGCATAACTAAGTATAGCATCTTTATCTATCTATCTATCTTTTACTATATATGTGTATATTTTGTTGTTAGGAAGAATAGTGATGTTGTTGTTACCTTAGAAACCAGAATGCCATGGACAATTGCCAAGTCATGTTAAGTTTGTTTTGAGTATTTGATCTTTTGCTCAAGTTAAAGCAATAGATTTCAGAATAAACTGCAGAAAATGGTAAAATTCAACACTTAAATTAGTCTGAAGTTTATGTAAAGATCAGCTACTTCAGACTATTTTACAATAAAGCATTTTGAGAAGTTTAAATAGGAAGATGGTTTAAGGCACATAGTATATTGATTTTATTTTAAAGTGTATTGTCTCCCAAATTTTGCTTAGAAGTGAGATATATGTGCAAAAAGTTAAGTTAGTTATAAAACTAAGATTGATAACTAATTTCTTAATGGAAAATTTGCTAAGTGTATGTTTTCTCTCATCACCAGCAGATAGATAGTCAGTAAGGGCAGCAGCAGCAACCAGCTAGCCTGATGAATGAGTGTAATCCAGTTTCTTTGTATTGTACAGCTTGAGAAATGCCAGTGGCCTGACAGCAGCAGACCTTGCACATACCCAGGGTTTCCAAGAATGTGCCCAGTTTCTCTTGAACCTCCAGAACTGTCACCTGAATCGTTTCTATAGCAATGGCACCTTAAATGGGGTTCAACAGAATGCAGGTCCCAATCCATTCAGTGGTGGGACAAGTCGAAAGAGATCCTTTGAAGATACGGAGTCTGCTGGAGTAAAGAAGGCTAGAACAGAAGGTGAGACGCCAGAGGTAAATGGGATGGGTTGATACTGTTGCTGAGAAAGGAAAATAAACATTTTAAAGCCTTTTGGAGTGGATGTTGAGTATTATTGACAAACTCACATATCTAAATTACATATTAATACAAGAAGAAGATTAATACAATTATTCTATGCTGCAAGATCCCAGTTCTCCCTATCATCGTCTTGGCGTGTTCAGAAATTTCTATTTCCAGGAAGTGCTAAAGTTGCATGATGCCAAGAATAATTATGCAGAGGAGTAGGAGCTGAAATTAGCTTCTACTCCTTCCTCAGTTTCTTCAGCTCTAGGAGAGCCAAATAACAATCCATTGATTGACAGAGATGCCCAGATGTTCTGATGGTAATTTTCCATTCAGGGATTAATTCACAGTTCAGAAACTGCTAGGTGGGGTGGATGGAAGAAATTGAATGCATGAAGGTTTCTCAAATCTAGAGGGGTTATATCTGTTAAGTTAACATAACTTTTCAGGACTGTTTTCCAAGGGGAACTGCTATCTTACAGAAGGATGTAAGACTAGAATGAACCTTAAGTTTTACTATCCAGCTTTGTGCATTGAGGATACTTCTTCTTTGCCAGGAATAATGGAATAGTACAACCTAAAGATACTTTTTGATAGCTCTATGTAGAAAACTTTTTTTGCATCTTAGGAACACCTTGAGTAGCATTATTAAGGAGAATTACCTTCCTTTCTGTCGGTCATCCCACTAAATTCTTACTAAAAACAAGGGATTAATTCTGAACTCAAGCCTCCTTTTCCCTAATGATGCTAAAGGATGCTTTTCTTCAGCATCCAGAAAGGGACTTGGTAAGTCTTCATTGAAGACACTTTCTAACATATATGACTTTCAGTGAGCCAAATAGAATGGGTTTAAACAGTGCTTAATTCCAGATAGCAAGGGGGAATTGAGACCTAAACCATGTTTCTAAGTATGTCCTGGGCAACATAAATCACATCAATATCTACGCTATATCTGAACTATTTGTTCAGTACTTGCTATCCAGACACCACTTTGCCTATATGAGGATCAGAAACTTAAATGGGTACTCCGTTGCCAGTCAGAAACAGGATATGTTGCTTCATGTAGCTGGTCTAAATGATAAAATTCATTATGGAGAAGAGTCCCTGTGCAATTAAATACAAGACTTCAGGAATAAGTCTTTCCCAAGTACCTACATAGAATAAGAAAACTTGCCCAGTATACAAGTGCCCATAACAACTACAGAAAGATGTTTTCAGTCCATTGATCTGCTACCAAGAGGCACTGCTTGAAGTCAAATTAATTTATCTTGCATTTTGAAGAGCTGCTGCATCTGAATGTTCCTAAGCAGATGTCTTTTTCAGTCAGTAGGCAGCATTTCCCCACGATCTGAGGGAGTGGCACTCGGCTACGCATGGTCTCTTTTACCATGAAGTAGCAGTATCTGCATTATCTTTCACTGTACGGGGTTGGTCCAGTACCTAAGTTAGATTGAGCAAATGGACAATGTTTGAAGTGAACAAGTCCTCCTGAGCAATTACAGAAATGTTAGAAAAGCAATCAGAGTAGGTAATTTTTGAAATTGTTGCCAGTATGACTTTTTAAGACCTTCACAAACAAATGCAAAAGCTTTGCTGCTTTTGTTTGAAGGGTTTTGGAGTAACTAAGAGATGCATCCCAGCTGCCGAAGCTGCAGTTTCTAATCTGATGTGTTTGCCCTCAAAGACATCAGCATCCATCAGTGATAACTATTGCATCAATGTAAAAAGTCTGTTGCACTAAGAATTAGTCACTGTTCCTGAGGCATTTTGGTAAACAACAGAGCTGAGTAATGAGTTATCAGTACATCTCTGTGCTTAGCTGGCCATTTTAAAGAACAAGCCCAATTTTGTGTTAATTTTAAACCCTTACTAAAACCACACTGGTCTGTTGTCCTTTAAAGACTATTTGCACAGGAGATTCCCGATGTTCAGAGAGTGAAGGTAACCTGTATTTGCAGGGAAGAGTCAGGTTTTGATGGCCGTACCCCAAACCAGAACAATCACTGCTTTGAAAAAACCTACTTGCTGTAACAACATGTGTCCCTTACAAGAACCTGTAAGCGCTAGAGTTGAGAGAAGATAAATCCTTGAGGTGTGCTTTGCCCTGGAATAGCTAAACTGGCCAGTGGATGGGCATTACTTGTAATTGTTTATATGCACACAGGTGTATGTCCTAACAGGTACGTAGTATTAAAAAAAGCCTTAAACCTCAAAATTAGGCAATGTTGATACATGATATACTGTGATAGATACTAATTACTGAAGTGTAATTAACAGATGTAAATTGATGGCCACTTTCAGAATATATGCCGAATAGTTTTTAATTTTGACTTAGAAACAGACTGGATTTTATGTCCATTTTTCTGAAATCAGTTCCAGAAATTTCATCCTGCTTCTTAGGCAGGTCAGCAGCAGGTGATGCACAGGTTCAAAGATGATGATGGTGATGCACACTGGGCCAGCTGGTCACATGGCTGTGTTTGTGTCAGTCCTAGTCCTGGCCCCTCTAGTCCCGCCCTCAGCACAGGTGCTCTGGTTGTTCTGTGTGAGGTGTGATGGAGGGCACTCCTGGAACTGCACCCTGGAACTGGCCAGGTTACCTCTAGGTAACTAAAAAAAAAAGTCTTTCCCTTCCTGGTTTGGCGTAATTTGCTGGTCCAAGGGCCCTGACATCATTTAGGCCGTCAGTGATCTCTTTGGCCCCAGAACACTTCAGAGCTTAAGGTTCTTTAAAAATGAGTAGTTTATGAAAATTTTGGTTGTGCCCAAGGTAATGGGAGCTGAATTGCAGTCCACCAAAGCAGGCATTTATAACATAAGTATTAAGAATGTGTGCAGTATGTGTAGAAAAGCCTGTTAATGTCAGTGTGAAAGCTGGGCAGGGCCTGCTGGGATAGTACTGGAGCAGTGGTCTGGGTAGATAGCAGACACAGTAGTGAAGTCAAGCCCATTTTGCTTATTAAAGCATTCCCCCTGGCATCCTAACCACTTGTCAGCTTCTCTCAGAAGACAGATCTGCTTGTTCAGCACTTGAAGAGATTCCTGGAGCAGTGGGGTATGGGTAAGGGTGCTTTACTGGGATCTGGCCCTTGGGAGTGAAAAAGGGAGTAGTCTAGGCTGACAGTAGACAAATGTGAGTTGGGCACATCACCTGTGAAGCCTAAATATGAGTAACTTAAATTTATTTTTATTCAACCTATTTGTACTTCAGACTAGTAACTTTGATATGTAGGTGCTAAGTCTAATAGGTACCCTGGTAATTATTTTGCTTTGATAATGAAAGTACTCATCCTTTTGTTGGCTGAGTTTTCAAGTGGGCACTAATGACTAAACATGACTCTTTTTTTTGTCAGCTTACAGCTTTGATGGCTTAATACCCATGCTGAATGGAGGAGTTGAGGACGATGCTGACAATATGCACGTTGATAGAGAGTTTGCTGTTGTATCAGGTGGGAGTGGACAGTTTCCTGTTAACTGCAACAACATTCAAATGGTTGAAGACACCAAACAACAGGAGAGTACTTCTGTTGGACCAAAAGAAATTGAAATATACACTGTTTCTGCAATGCAAACTCCTTGTCGTTGCAAGAATCAATATGCATTTTATTTTTAATTTAATTATAAAACTTAGTCCTTTATTTTTGCACATTGTTGTCTGGAGTCTTGAAAACTATTGTATTGCTGTAACACCCATTATTTTGGGGGTTTAGTAGGTATCAAAAATTAGCTGTTTCATGCAATGTATTGTGATGGTGAAAGAGAAGTTTATTAGTAATTTCTTAATATTTCAGGTAAACAGAAGTCCTTGATGGCTGTTCACTTTTAACCTGAGGCTTGTATTACGTTGTGCCTTGCTTCTAGTTGCTATAATTTTGGGTTACAGGAAGTTCAGAAATAAGTTAAATTATTTATTTAATTTTGTTTGAGTAAATAGTAAGAAGACTTGATAGGGAAACATCGTAGCTTTGAAAATAACATGTTGTGACGAAACTATATTCAAAATAGTACAACAAGTACTGCAGAGAATAGTCTAGACATATATCCTGTGTTCAGAATTTGTTCAGACACAGTGACAGAAGTGCAGGATCCTGCTACGGGATTTTTTAATGTAAATAGAGTATTAGACATCACAGTTTTTATCTACTATTTGGAACTAGTGTACCTTGGAAAACAGATTTTGTGTTTTGTACCAATCGTCATGGAACAGTCAAAATGTTACTAGGATTGGTCAATATTAATGCTCTAGATTTTTTAAGGGCTGCTTAATCAAGATGCTCTTGGTAACCCCAGGATGTGTATAGAGTTTGATTTAAGCTGTCTTGGGTCAGCTTTTTTTTTGCACTTTTTAGGTTAAGACATGGTGTTACTACAATATGCATTACTACATTCAGAAATTAATTTACTATTTGTCAGTTTTTTCTGCCAGAAATATGTTTATGCTTTATACCACGGATCCAGTTCAACAAAGAGAATGATAATTAATAGATATTTTAATATATTAGGAATAAATATATGTACATATATATAATCAGTACTTTCAAAGTAGACTATGATATTTTCCAGTGGTAATTACTAAGTGTTCTTATTTACGGAAAAATTATTTTCTTTCATAAATATACTCTGTTACTCTGTTACTGTAGGTGCTCATTTTTAACCAATAATAACATTCTATAATTATCACTAGAACTATTCATTACCTACTTTTGCATATTAACTAACAGAAGTGCCAGATTTATTAAATTTGATTTGGCAAAACCAGCCTATAAGGGTTTATTTTTAAACAGTTAAAGTTTTGCAGTTTTCAGTTAATAAACACTATATGAAACTCTTTCTGTGCGTTTTTATCACTGAAGTATTAACTTTGAAGTCTTGATGGGTTTGTGGGGTTTTCTTTCCACTTTTAATGAGAATTCATGGTTAGTGAATTCGGCTGATGTGGTTGTTTTACCCTGATGTAGGGACTAAACAGGAAACTCCAGTTAGTGCATCCAGGGAGTTACAAATTGGACACATTTCTTGTGTTACGTATTGGTGTCTGTGAAGTATCAGTGTTGTAACTCGTATTTCAAATAATAGTCATGCAAAAGACTGAGAGAGAACCAAAACTCCACATTTTTCCTTGTCAGACAGTGGTACTCATTATGTGTCACTTAAATGGGAAGCCAGTGTTTTACAAATGTGGGAAGTTGCCAGCAGACGAAATTAACTGAATTAATTTGCATACACGCAGTAAATGCGATCCTGTTTTGCACATGGGTTTATGCATTCATGGAGACATAAACATATGTGCATGTATCCAAGGATAATCACAGAATGTAAAATCTTTAAATGTCACCGCATAGCTCTGTAGTTGCTATGTTTGCCTTGCTCATCTTTACCAATATAGACATAAATTATATTTTTAAAGCAGAACACATCATGCATTTTTTGTGCTAGTACTTTTGAGTACCACTGCAAAAACATGCATTTCAGACAGACTTAAGAAATCTGTTCATGGAAACAAAACCTATTGTACTAATTACTAACTTCAGAGGGGAAATTGCTTCGAAACAGTTGTCAGTGATTTTTGCATGCACATTTTTAGAATTTTGTTTCCTGCTACTGTTTTTTAGTCTTTTGTGCACTCTGCTGTTGCTGTTGTATGGCATTTTGCATGTGAATTGTACACATGCTATTATAAACATAGCACTAAATACAAACCTGCCCAGTATGTTATCTAGCAAGCTGTTAGGTACATTGAAGTACTTTCTGAATAAAGAAACTTGGAAACATTTTATGTTAGCACCCCAGTTTAACGTTTCTCTATTTGACTTAGTTCAGTGCATACTGTACTGTGAGGGTTACAACTAAAAAGAAAAAAAGAAGCCACAGTTAAGTTACAGCTGAAAAATAAAAAAATACAACCCTTCACACTCTCACAGATACTCACTTCTTGTATGTACATAGTCTTCCATCCCAAGAGGGCATTACAGTTAAGGTGGCAAGATGCCTTTTATTCCACCCTTGAAAACACTGCCCAGAATGTTGTCTGCTGCACTTATTTCATACAGTTAAATGGAAAAAAATAAAATCTGAGAAGTTCACATTGCCTTTGCAAAGATGAAAATAGGCATATTTTCAAAACAAATGTAGATAGATAGCTGCATTTTCAACATAAGAATCCACGCCACAGACTTACTGGTCAGATGTCATTACTTGGAACTACCTACATTGTTATAAAGAAAGGATAGATTTATTTTCAAAGCTGTGTATGGAAACATTTTTTAAGTTAGTGAAGTATAGTGGAGACATTTTGATGTATTTCAATTTATTCTTAATTGTTGGTGACAGGTGTATTTCTTAATGCAGATATGAATAGCAGTAGCTCCATATTGAATGCACTGACAAATGGATGTGCCATCAATGGACATTTGGATTTCACCGCCGCACAGCAGCTCAGTGGGATGGATGCCAGGCGTGAGGAGTGCTTGGCATTAACACCTAACGGAGTCATTCCTGGAGTAACTTCTCCCAGTAGGCATCGAATTCATGCCAGTAACGGCACCGAGGAACCGGAAAAAGCCATGAGTAATCCCACCGATATGTGTGGGTCTCTGCACCTGAATGGAAGCCCGAGTAGCTGTGTTTCTAACCGGCCCTCATGGGTGGAAGACCCTGGAGATACTTTGCACTATGGACACTATCATGGTTTTGGGGATACTGCTGAGAGCATCCCCGAACTCAGTAGTGTTGTTGAGCATTCCAATTCTGTCAAGGTCGAACAGAGATATGACAATACTGTCCTAGGCACAATGTATTTGTACCACGGTTCCTAGGTGAATGACATTTATATCAAATGCATATTGAAATTGCTACCAAATGAAACTGGGGGGACAGAATCCTCACATAGCATTACATTTGAAGATTGCAACTTGTTGCTATTTTTACACTTTGTTTATATGAAAAGTAAACTTTTAATTTGACGGCCTTATACAATAGTTGTAGTTTGTTGCATGTATGGGGCTTATTTAGTGATAAAATAGGTGCTGTCATGATGGAATGTTTATTGTTTTCATTTTTTTATTATGGAATGTTCTGGTTTTGTATTTTTTTTCTAAGCTTGTGAACACTATCTTTCCCTTTTTAGAGCTGTTTTCCCTTTTATTAAAACAATGTTTAACTGAATTTTGTGAAGAAAATGTTACGTATGTGCATCACGTAGAGGTAGAGATTTTTCTTTTCCGTATCTTCTGCTGAAGCTATGGTAGCAATATCAATGCCAGCTCTCACTATGCAAGGTTGAAAGTGGCAATCTTCTGGAGCTTCTCTGACTTTATAGTTTGTACATTTGTTTGGTATAATTAGATGTTCATCTTTAAATTTTTCAAACAAGTTTGTTTAAAAATGCAGAGACAAATTTGGAAGAAGTTGCTGTTTCACTTTCTGTAGAGTAGAAGTGCTTTTTGTTGTTGTTGGGCTCTTTGCATTATGGAGTTGGAAAGTGGGCTGCCTTTGTTTGGTCGCAGTTGGGTGTGCCTCAGGTTAGCTCTGTGGTGGGTTTCTTTGGCTTCTCTCCTTTGTATGTGTGCTTGATATTTTACCATAGCTCACAGACTGGAGGCATGTTGGCACTGTTCTGCTTTGTACACAGTTTAAAATTGCTGTTACCCGTTAGAGAATTTGCCAAGTCAAAATATTTGAGTTTGACTGTCTTGGATATACATTTATTGTCTTTTTTTTAACATATGCTTTGAAAATGTAATGTTGTGTACTCTTTGGGCTATGCTCACAGAAAATACATTGTATTTAATGCTTAATACACAAATCAAAATTCATATAAGTGCACTATATGAGCACTAATACTATAAGTTGCTGCTTGTGTTATAAGTGAAGAGTGAGGAAGAATATGGTAAATGAGATAAGCCCTCTGAATTGTGTTGATTTTTTTGTTCTTGTTTTGTTTAAAAAGGGACCTTTACAAATTGGATTTAAAAAAAAAATAAACATATTACGTTGTATCTGAATATTTTGTTTAGATGTTATTATTTTAGCGGCAAGTCGAGAAAGCATTAAATAGTTTATATATCACGATTCTCGTAATCTTTCACAGTGCTGCTGTGGAATTTCTCTTTGTCAGTGTATGAAAGCAAATGGGAACAGCCCAACAAGTTGTCCTTGATTGAATTACAGAAACACAAACTGGATATTTGGTGTCTGGCAGTCATATCAGCCTTCAGCTCAAAAAATACTAGGTTAAAATATTTCCTGTCTTTAAAGAATAAAAAACATATATAGTCTCATTCAAACATTTTAAAGCAAAATTGTACTGACTGCAGAGAAGTCAGTGTTTGAAATAGCCTTTACATTCTGTGTGGTTCACTACGCACAAGATGCTCACAGTGTATTCAGATTGAAAGTAGCACTGACAGGAAAATTGACCACTTCTTTTGCACAGAGTTGGTCAGATGAAGAAAACTCCTCAGTGCCTTCTGGAGACAAAATAAAGAAGACCATTAGTGAAAGCTGAGTGTCACCTGGGATGAGATCTCTGGCATGCACATTAACCACTTGCTTGTGCTTGGACAATTGCACCCGGGCCCTGTTTTTAGATGGTTTAATTTGCTGGTGTAGTGCCCAGAGGAGTACGTGCCATTGCCATTGTACTGACCCGAGACAGTGACTCTCATTTGCTGTAGCATTTGGGTTTGGGGATCTTAGCATTTGCCAAGTTTGCTCCACATGCTTTTTTGTGGTTCTTCGTATAAATCAAAGCAACTCGTAATAAACTCTGCCATCTTACCTTCATGGCTGTAAACTGGCCCCTAGAGGGCTTGCTTTGGGTACTGCTGAATTGGCATATGAGGGTGTAATGTGAGGTACGTAATTTTAGCATTATAAGATTTATACTCTGTTCATAGGGCAAGATTTTTTTAAATCTTTGTACATTTGGTTTTCATTCATTTGTCCTTCACATGTTTTCACCTAAAAATACCTTGGAAGATGCTGTACTTCAATTTCAAAGGGAGAACTTAGAGCTTTATTTTAAAAAGCTCTTCTATGCGTGTGTGTTCAGTCATGTGCTGATAGACAGATTCCAGGGTCTGTATCTGTTGTCAGGCCCCATTGAAGCCAAATGTTAAATTATGATTAAGTGGAGAAGACTGGTGAGGGCCCTATGATGTAGATGCACTGTGTGTGTGTCCCCTGGCTGTCTTCGTCTGCAGTTAATGTTGCAAAGGTAGAACTCTGTGGCAGAGTATGACTCAGGCAAGAGGTGAGCTGAATCAATTTTGGAACACCAAACAAGGATGAGAATTCCAAGACGGCATTTTTGCAGGGGCTCTTTGGGACAGTATATTTACTTACAGTGAAGGCTGTCTAAAGTCTTGTTTTTAAATTATCCCATGAATGTTCATCAGAACATGAAATAGGGAGTCACAGAATCCCCACGCAGTTGAGGTTGGTGAATACATATCCAAACGTATGCTGCTGTTGTGAGCCCGTACCACACTCATAGGAAAAAAATTTTCTCATGCTTACTTGGAATTTTCTGTTTTTCAGTTTGTCTTATAATTTGAGATACTTGTGAGCAATAACGTTTAAAAAGTAATGAGCTCAGCAGATCCAGCTGCAGTTCTGTGCTGAGTGGGTAAGTAAAGAATTGTCAAGCACAGAATGAGTTCTGCCAGGTGCGGCTGTGTCTTTCCGTATCACAGAATCATAGAATGGCCTGGGTTAGAAGTGACCTTAAAAGTCATTACTTCCAACCTCCTGCTGTGGGCAGGGACATGTAACTACTGATGATGCAGAGGCCTTGTTTTTAAATATCTTGCTTTTAAGATACAGGAAGACTTGCCTGGGGTTGCTGTGCTAGACCAGCTGAGGTAGCCCGAGGAGCCTGGCAGGGCTCACAAACCCTCCTCAGGCTTGAGTTACCGAGTCTCAGATTCTGTTGACAGCAGTGCTGAGCCTTTTAAGCTGTGCTTTGCAATTCCTGAAAGGACTGCTGAGTTTTAAACACCTGGAGTTAAAGTCTCACAAGCTTTTTGCCTGGCAAGGGCAGTAGTATTGAAAGACTGTTCATACTTGGGCCTTTTGTCCAAGTCTAGAATTCTCAAGGCTTTCATCAAGCGAACATTGTTTTAGGTGTTGCTTTGTCTTACTGTTACTTTGGTTCTGGAAATGGTTGTCCAAAAGCAAAGTTTTCTTTCCATCTGCCAGATGTAACTCCATAGCACCACTGCGAATGTCGTATGGAATTCACTAATCAGTTATTCTCACCATCTTCCTCATTTTCTCTTTCTCTCTCAATTTTGTGTGAAATGTCAGTTTATTTCTTTCTGGCTGATGCAGATGTTTTTGCCCTAATTCCCCTTCAATGTAGCCTCTTTCCCATTTTGTTTTTCAAAACCATTTGCAGAGTTTTGGCAGACATACAAGTCAGTACAGATTCAGGCAGTATTTAGATACAGAATATTTCTGACTGAGTAGTTAAAATTAGCAGCATTGGAAGAGGGAAAGGGAAGTGTTACACTACTTCTTACGTAGTTACAGTCTTTAATATTTTTAACAATCCCCTGATTCCAAATGAAATCTAGTCTAAACTTCTAACAGTGATGAAAGAAGGCTTTCATTTGAGATAAGTATTAGATTAAGATGAGATGCTTCTTGGCTTCAAGAGCCAAATACTTTCACACCCTGTGAACTTTCCTGATTGTTGGTCTTGTATCTTAGTGATCAAATCCTGATTCTTGTTCAGGGTCTCGTTCTGTAAGCTAGCAAAAGACACTGTAATACAGTGTATTTCACTGCTTTAACAAACTGTCATCCTCCTGCAGTCTGAAATTGAACCGCCCCTTCATCTTTATATCCAAGTTACAGATCACTGCGGAGCTTCTTGCCATTGCGATTTACAAATGTGATACATCCCAAAGAGCTGCCTCACAACACATGGAAATAAGTCCTGAGCACAAAACGCACCTGGGTGGAAAAGGATTCCTTGCTGTCCCCCGCACTAGAGCCAACCCTCAGTACAGCTGTTACCAGTAACACACACTCTGGACTACAGCCTTGCACACATCCCCGCCTATTTTGTGTACTGCCGTTTACTCCTGGTCAGTGCAAAGCCACCTTGCCCCGGCACAGAACTGCCCAGTTTGTGCTTCCATGCTGACACAGCCAGTGCAGTGCGTCCTTTCTGTTGCCTGGTCTGGGAGTGTGGGGCAGCAGCAGCAGAGGGTGAGGTAGCTGGACCATCCCTCCTTTGCTGTGCCATTACATGTGACACACGTACCTTATTCAAACCCTGATATATTTTCTCCAGGCTGCTTACTAACCCAGTGAAATTCTTTTTGTGTTTTCAGGAGCCTTTGTGACAAAAAGCCCCATACTTTTTCTGGCACTCTAATAAGTGATTTTTTGGGTTTGGGGTGGGTTTTTTTGTTTTGCTTTGGTTTTTTTTGTTTTGGTTTTGGGTTTTTTTGTTTTTTTGTTTTTTGTTTTTATTTGCCCCTAAATCCCGAGTATGGCTTCGTGTCAAGGTACAGCTAAAATTAATTTCTTGATGTTGCAGGGTGGAAGTCCTAGATGCCATGTTTGGGGTCAGGTAGCCTGGAGTGGAGCAGTGTTGTGGGTTTCCTACCGGGACAAAAAGGAATGGAAATGGCATCTTCCTGTGCTGGACAGTGCCGTGCAGCAATTAGGCTGAAGCATAAGAGGCAGGAGTGGAAGATGGTACCCTGGGAGTGTCCTATTTTGCTGCTGCTGCTGGGCTGGGGAATGCAGATTCACAGAGCAGGAAATCCTTGAGACCCAACTGAATCAGGGAAAGGGAAAAAAAAAAGAGTCTTGTGTAAGCAGGATTTACTATTCCTGGCAACTGGTAACTACATTTCTGCTGCACTGCTTAATGACTCCCAGACATTTCACACCTCTTCTTCCTTTCCCAGTTTCCTGTCTCATATTGGTGCCTGGTTGTTCACAGGCAAGGATCAAAAGAACTCTGGTTTAAGGCAGATGGTTTATTTTAAAAGCATATCTGGGTGTAATTTTTTTTTTAATACACTGCAATGAATTATAAAAGAGCTGTCTACTTGGCTCTGTTATGAACATTATTAATATCCAATTTAAAAGCTTTGCCACGCTCAAATCGTACCCCACCCCCCGAAAAGGATAATGAATGTTACCTGTGGTATGAGAATGAAAGCTGGGCATCATCTCTCTCACCAAAAAGCGTAAGTGTTAATGAGTAACTTCTCTTTGCTTCCTTGAGATGGAGCTGCACATACAGGACTTGATAACCATTTCCAAATCAGTAGGAATTAGCCTCAACTGAGTGAAGTGCAGCCAGGGGAGACACACATTTGACACTGAAGACAAGTTCTCTGGCTCGATCACTGATCTGAGCAGTGTTCCACGAGGGAACCAGGTACTTGAAGCTGAACACAAAACTAAGTTGCATAGTCTTAATTATATATCTTCTTGCCAGCGAAAACTGTAAGTTAAAGGAGAAAAATAAGATTGTCTGAGTTTCTTTCGCTGCAAAGGCAGGATGTAATCTTACTACAGAGGCAATATCATGTATTAGTAGAGTTCTCCTTTTGATGTTACTGAAAGGTCAAGAGCTGTTTGTAAGTTGTAAGGTTTGTAAGCTGTTTGCCAGCTGCTAGCTGGCAGCTTGATCTCACCAAAGATACTTGTGCTTTCCTTTGGCAACCACAAACTTCGTAGTGTCTGCAGTTTTTGCCACATTTTGTATGGGGGAGAAGTGGAGGTTTGTTTCTTTTATTTTATTCTCATTGTTTCTAAAAGGTGTTGCAATACACAGTGTCAGTAATATTAACTGTGTGGCTTAGAACCTGAATTTATTCTACTTTTTATTTAACATGCAGTATAGTACAAGTATTTTCTAAAAATCAGTACCAGAAAGACAAATTAGGAAAATAAGGTAGGTACACAATGTAAGAAGAACCAAGCGAAAAGTATATGCATGATGTAGAGAAGCACTTACTTAAATGGTAGCTCCTGAGATCAAGCAGTTCTTCCTACTCTAAGATGTCCAACCAGAAAATTCTATAAATTCTAGGAAGCGTAGAATTCTTAGGATTTTTTTATATACAGCACATCTGATAAAATGCCTAGGGATTTATTTATTGGACTATATTCATAATTAGTATTTCAAATCTGCATTTTCAGCTGAAATTCTAGTCATGATAAATCACAGATGTGTTTTCCATTAGCTGATGGGTTGGACACTGTTACACTAAAACTGTCACCATTTGCCAGATAGATCTTCACTCTTCATCTTGGAGCATCATCCTGCAGGTGCAGGTTGGCATTGCTAACAGTAATCAAATACAACATTGTTTTTCACCTCTTTTTTGAACTCACAGCAGTTCTCTACATGAGCAGTGCTGCCTCCATCAACAGGGGCAGTTGTCCTGTACATCTGGTAGATGGCAGTTTTACAGGAAGCGGGAGTATTCCAGCTACTCTTCTAGAGCTAAGGAATCACCATTGTCCATGCTGATGTGAAAAGGAGCAAGGATCTGAACTACAGCGGCAGCACCCACCTTTACATTTTCGAGGTGCTTGCAAAGCCAGCTTTTCCTATCACAGGCAGCCCCTGCCCATCAGCAGGGCAGAGTTGTTGTGCCAGACCTGCTGTGTGCCCTGCGGGGGCAAAGGGGTTGAGGATACAAGGTTCCAGATGGAAGTAAAGCAGCAGTGGCAGAATGGCCCTCACCCCTGGCAGATCCCTCTCCACACCAGGACCAGCAGCCCCCCCCGTCCCTGGTGCCATGCCTCCCCTGCTGGGAATGGCACAGACTGGGTGGGCACATTGGCTGCAACAGCCTTGTATTCCTCAAGCTGTTGATAAGTTGCTCTGACCAGCTGTGCACAGCCCCAGCCAGATGTGTGCCAGCTGGATGCTCTGTAACCAGGTTAGCGTGGCACCAAGCCCAAAACAACAAGCCCTATTTATTAGGTCTTTGGTACTCTGCCTGAGGTTAAGCCTGTCATGACCTCAATAGTAAAAGGCAGAACAGCTGAGGGAATAATCCTGCTGAATACAGAGACCAGAGAGTAAGATCATCCCTTGGACTCAATCTGCAGAGTGAAAGAACCGAGTAATGCACAGGTGACCTCTTGGACAGGCCAGCTGGCTAGTGTGAGACTGCAAACATGAACACGATTGCCTGTTTTCATCCTGAAAGAAGTTCAGAAAACAGCAGCTCCAACATGGAGTGGCAGTAACACTGAGATGTTGTCTTTTCTCATCTGCTTCTACATGTTCTCCCATAGGAACCTATTTGGAAATATCAGATACTCTGAGTGTTGCGAATTGTGTCCCACTGTGATTGTTTTCTAGAAGTTTGATTTATTACACATTTAAGAACAGTCTTCCTCCACATCCTGCTCCTGTAGTATGTCAGTCTGAAAAAAAAAATCCTTTTTTTACCTCAGATTTCATTTTAAGACCCCCTTCTGACTTCTCAGTCAACACAACTGGGTCGGATTCCCCATCCATCTCTACACTGTTTCTTGTCTGCAGCCCTGAGTGCAGCTCTGCTCTTGCCCCACCCTGGATTCTCTGCTACTCCCTGAGGATGTGCAGAGCTTGGGCAATACCCTAAAACTGAAAGCGAAGAGGCACCAGCAAAGTGAGGGAGAGAAACCAAAACTGACTATTCCAAATCTGCTAGGAAAAAGAAACCAAACCAAAACAAGGAAAAACAATACTTAGGATATCAAACCACAGCAATGGAGGTGCATAGCTCATGGGAGGAGGGAGGATGGGAAGGAGGTCTCAGCCCTGGAGAGGGCTTCCTTGCTTTGTGGAAGCCTAAACACTGCAGGAAGACTCTGGAGCAAGAAGCAGATTTCACATCCAATTTCCCACCTGAAAAGGATTAACTGGATCAAACAGGACTGAAATAAAGGACAACCAGCTAAGAGGTTGGAAAAACCCTTCCAGCAGCTACTTTGTTCCTCTGTCCCTTCCCAGTGCCTGAACCCAAAGGGGAACAGAACCATTGCCTGTTCCTAGCAAGGTGCAGCACAGCTCCTTCAGCACTGTTGCCTGCAGCAAGCATATGTTCCCCCACCCTGCCTGGGGCTGCTAACAAGGGGCAGCTCCCCTACCCAGCAGAAGCCACGGCTGCCAGGAGAGAGTAGGTGGTTTTTTGTGGCAGATCAAAAGCAAGCTGCAGTCACTCTCGTAATTTCCACTACCTGGGCTTTCAAGGAGGTGTGCTGGTGCAGTGCAGACAAATTCCCCTCTCAAATGGTGAGGGGAGTAAATTGGGAGACAGTTGTGAGAACAGATGTTTGACACAGAATAAAAATGGGATAGGACGAAAGCAAAGTGGGGAAGGCATTTAATGAAGCCCCAGCAAACACTTTGTGTGCTCCCACACAATCCCTTGTCTGCTCCAAATGGCTAGAGGTGGGTTTCAGTGTGCTTAGGAACCTCTGAAGGAGTCTAATCACTGCACATTGCAGGAAGGGGAGCTCAGCATGTGCCTTGTGTAGCATTTAAAATGTGGGAGGTTTCTATCTTGCCGATTATTACATGTTGAGTGTACTGGCTGAGCTGGTCTCTGGTTGCACCTATATTTCTGCTGGGCACATCAGCTCTGGTGCCCTCTTGAGAACCTTCTCCCTGAGACTGCTTCATGCTGTAAATGGGAATGGCATCGTGCCAAGGAGTGTGTTTTGGCTTGCACAGGGGACTGCAGAGCACTTTCCTAAATAGTGATTTGCTATGCTTTGGAGCATATGGGCTATGGAAACATATGGGCCTCTGTGCACAATTTAGATGTTAGGAAAACAAGCCTTTGTAAGGAAGGAAATGGTATTGTATGGGCAAAGAGACAGACTGAGTACTGTGCCAGATCCCAGGTCAGAGCTATAGAACTAGGAAGCTACTGAGCGAACTGAAACCACAGTGAAATGGGGAGAGAGAGACTAACAATAAAAACCTAAGCAAACAAACAAACAAAAAACAAAACAAACAAAAAAAAAGGAAAGAAAAAAAAGAAAAGACAATCTCATCAAATACGGACTCAATAGATAAAAACAGCAGGTGTCAATTGGGGTGCACAATAAAAGCCAAATCCAGAGAGAAATAAACCACTATTAGCTGAGGAGTCTGAAGACAGAAGCTGCAGGCATTGAGGTAGGCCTGCCCAGCACCATGGGAGGAGTGATCCTGCCTGCTTGGTGACCTGCCAGGGGATGGGGCAGGCAGGAACGGTGACAACACCACAGCAGCTCAGTCCCCACGTGCAAGCTGTAGAGATCAGATCACTGGAGCTCAGGAGAGCTGACTCAGGAGAGCTGTCTCTCACTTTCATAACCCTCATACGGCTCTAATGAAAGCCTGAATCATCATTACTCGCTGCCGTGATTAAGAGAACAAAGGCAGCAGAAAGCTCCTTGGGGATCTCTGTGGATTACTGACTGCTCTACCCATCCTCTGACAGGTGGCTGTAGCAAAGCATCAGAGAAATATTCTTGCCTGTTCAGTAAGCTACTGACTCAACTGTCTGAATTAACAAATATCCCACAGTCCAAACATATATCTCTGCTATCCCAAGTGAGGGCCATGTACCACCTCACTCCCTGAACCCCTTATTGTTACGTGGGCAATTAGTGCTTGCTGTAATGAATTTATGTGCATTTTTCACCACCTTTCCCCTTTTGAATATGTAATGTCACACATGTGGAACACTGCAGCCAAATGGTCACCTCAGCCCTGTGTTCATTCTCAGGAGGGATAGAGTGCAGGTACTGGCAGATTGCTTTGTCCTCCAGTCTTTCATAACACCCCTCTTAGAGCAACCAGAGACTGTACAGATCATCCCAGTCTCAGCTCCAAGGAAGTCGCTGACCTGTGCCTCCTTCAGCCCTCTCTCCATACCTCATGTGCATCGTAAGCCTTGTCCTTCTCCACATCTTCTATTACTCGGTGAAGACAACGTGGAGATAAATATCGTCCTATGGCAGCTAATGATAAGGCTTTCTTGGGTTTCACTATCACACCAGCTATTACTGCAAATTAGAATGAGTAAATTTTTATTGAAATAAGGTTTTGAACTCTGACATTCAGCACTCCAGTCCCTCCTGTGGCTGGGCTAGGGCAGCTGCTGGAACCAAAGGAGGTGACCCAAACAAAAGCCCACTTGTGTAGCTTTCATGTGTTATGAGTAAGTATCTCTTGCTGAACTGCCTTAGTCTATTCAAAACTAGTGTAGACAAAACCCAGCTTCTAAAACCTCCACAGAAAAACAGAGCCCGGAATGCATTTCTGTTACCAGGTGTATGTATTTGCTGGAGACAAAGTTGGATGTGAATTGAAGACTTGAAAGAAATTAAATTACTTGAGAGGGTACTGTAATTGAAAAGGAGAGAAACGTGCGTGTTTGAAACAAATTTATTTTCTACCACAGGAGAACTGTAATTGAAAAGAAGGGAAACTTGTTGGGTGAAGCATTTGGAACTGATTTGAGAGGGAAAGAACATATAGGGCTCCAGCACTCTGAAATTAATTTCTTGCTTGATTTGTAGTATCAAACTTTGGAAATATCTATATCAATTAATTTGAAAGTGTGATGTCTTGCCCTAGGAAATCAGGCACTGCTGTTCAGGGATAGAAAAACGTGATGCTTTAAGCCTGTTCCTCAGCTCTTACACAAAGTGGAACAAGTCATTGATTAAGATACACCCAACAATGTCCCAGTCTGGGCTCCTCAGTACAAAGGAGACATGGGGCTCCTGGAGTGGGTCCAGTGGAGGGCTACAAAGATGATTAAGGGACTGGAGTATCTCTCTTATGAGGAAAGGCTGAGGGAGCTGGGCCTGTTCAGCCTCTAGAAGAGAAAACTGAGAGGGGACTTCATCAATCTCTGTCAGTATCTGAAGGGAGGGTGTCAGAGGATGGACCAAGCTCTGCTCAGCAGTGCCAAGCAAGAGGCAATGAGCAGAAACTGATGTATGGGAAGTTTCACCTGAACATGAGGAAGAACTTCTTTACATGCAGGTGACGGTGCACTGGAACAGGTTGCCCAGAGAGGCTGTGGAGTGTCCCTCACTGGAGATATTCAAGAACTGTCTGGACACAATCCTGTGCCAAGTGCTCTGAGATGGCCCTGCTTGAGCAGGGAAGTTGGATGAGATGACCACTGTGGTCCCTTCTAACCCGACCCATTCTGTGACTCTGTGACTCTGTGATGGCAGTGCTAGGTCTAGATTTCAGATGGAATGTCACCAAGGTTTTCTTGTCTGCCCGGGAAAGCCCACTTGTGCCTAAAATTTACCTGAGGGTAAAATCAGTATGCATCACCACGAAATGACACATCTATCTCAGGGGGTCCTATTGCATGAGGAAAACAACACTGTTTGCCAGCATCTGTCTGGTACTTGATAGAAGAGTTGGTTTGTCCTTATAAAAAGCTAAAAAGATATAAAGACATAAAGATAAGAAGACAAAAAGATGGATGTTGCTGAACACCACAGAGATTTCTCTGTAACCAAGAAATGGTCGGGAATGTCTCTCACACTGTTCCCACTCCGCGGTCCATACAGCGACTGTTCTGCACCAGTAGGTGAGCTGCAGCCTCCCAGCACCATGGACATTTATGAAACACCAGCCTGGGACTTCTAAGAGACCAACAACTCTTTCACTGTAGTTTCCACTTGCAACTCTTTCAGGAATTCACTCAGTACCAAAACATGGGCTGAAATCAGGTGAAAAATGGCCTTGTGTGAAATTAAGTGAAAAACACCTCTATGTTTTCTGCACTACAGATCCAGTAGCTCAGGTCACTCTGGAAAACACCTGTGCTAGATCTTCTCAGCCACAAAACCTGCAAACTCAGCCTAGGAACATAGGTCTGAACTTGTTTTTATCTCTGCCTGACACACCACTGAGTGCCTTCAGGACTGTGCAGGGTACTGAAGGCTTTCATTGACACCTCTGCAGCCACAGGGCAGGAGTGATTGATTGGCTGAGTAATAGGAACTTGCAAAAGGAACCAGCTGAAGATGTACAAGACAGAGTGGATGCCTTAAACTACTTTCTATTCCTTGAAATAGCTCCTTAGGGTAGACATGTATCAACTGCAGTTACAGTTTCATACTGTCATAAGGCTCAGGTCACTTTCAGGCTTCAGGGTTTCTTCTCATGTGCTCTGTTATGCCCAGAATTGTGCTCCATTTTTTACAAAATTTACTTTTTTTCTTACTGTCTACATTTGTTTATTTGTAAGAACACATTAAAAATAAACAGATGCATGGAGTTCAAATCAGGGGAATCTTGTTCAGTATAATATTTTCGCCTGTTTATCTTTCTGACCTCTGAGAATTTCTCCCTAAAGGAATTAGGATTAGAGAATCAGAGGATAAGGGGATAGGATCACTTGGAAATTCAAGCTGGAGGGGACCTCAGGAGGTGCCTCCTGCACCTCTGCTCCAAGCAGGGCCAGCTGTGAGGTCAGACCAGGTCACTCGGGGCTTTGCCTGGCCAGGTTT
>VZRR01008590.1:540936-571785 GCA_013398015.1 Oreocharis arfaki
CTCCTGCTGTTGCAGCCCCAGATGCTGCTGCCTGGCTTTGCTACCAGCTGCTGCCCAGCTCGCTGCCCCAGTCAGAGTGTGTATCTGCACACTAGTTTTCCAAATCCCTTAACTGCCTCCTCTCCATCAGTTTGTCTCATTACTTTTGAACCTCCTAATTTTGACCACTGGAACATCCTTTGCCAATGAGCTCAAAAAAACCCCAATATTTTGTGAAAATTCAATTTTCATGAAAAAGTGCTCCTTTTCATTTGCTGTCTCTGGCGGTTTCATTTGATGACCCACAGCTCTGTGAAAAGCAGTGAATAGATTTTCTTATCCAGCACACAATTTTGTAGAGCTACATCATATTTCTCCTCAATCATCTGTTTCCCAAGCAGAAGAATCACATTCTGTTCAGTACTTTTTTGAAGTGTATCTATACAGCAAATTCTTGTTATTTCCTGTACCTCTTTTCCATTTCCATGATAACCTTTTGAGGTGAGACGACAGTATATGAGAAGAGGATGCATCATAAATTTATAGTGTAATAATGCATGATGTTTTGTGCTCCCTTCTTTTCCTGGTATTTACCGAGAGTGTCTCCACTACTTCACACTGAAATGTGTTCTCAAGGCACTACCAGATATTTCTTAGGCATTTAGAGGAAATGGAGAGCCCATAAATACTAGTGTCTGCATAGTTAATATTGTTTCCCTTATGTGACCTATCATGAATGCAGTAACACCAGCTTTCACCTCTGCCTTTATTTCCAGTTAATTGGCACCATGAGCTTTTCTGCAACCGTCTGCAGCTGGTCACAGTTCAGCTACCTTGGGATAATTTTGCAGATGTGGCCTTAGGGACATGGTTTAGTGGTGGGCATGGCGTGCTGCTTCAACAGGTGGGCTCAATGATCTGAGAAGTCTTTTCCAAGCTGAACAATCCTATGCTTGTCTGACCAACAAACCCTCCCACCTCATGACAGATGCTTTTCTTCCTGCATCACTTATAAGTATCTTGAATAACGTAGGTCACAACATAAATTTCTCTCAGACTTCACCCATATCCTCTCTTCAGCTGCTTATTTATCTCTACTTTTATATCCCTACTTCTAAAGCTACCACTAAAGCTTTCCTGTATCCTTGTTTCCTCAAAGACCTTAGGTAAAGGGGCCTAGAGGAAAAAGGGCAGCATTGTCCACTGCCCTGAACTGACCTTTCAGAAAACGGTCTGTCTGCACCAGAAGCTGTCCACAATCTAAAATCTGCACCAATTGTTAGGAAATTACGTGGAGCTGGCATTTCTCAAGTAATGCAGGCTCTAAAAAAATATTTGGTACAGGGTCACTTCTACCAGGATAGATAAGTGGTATCACTCCAGGGCAGCCCTGGTGGGAGGAGAGCTGGGCGTTTCCCTTCGGGCAGGACAAAGCCTCCTTCAAGAAAGCAGTGCCTGAGCGAGCTGCAGGCTGTGCTGCCACACGGTTATCACAGCGGAGAAGGGGAAGGTTCCTGCTCACAAGGGGAAACAGTCTCATCCCTGAGAGAGGAGGACCATTCCTACTGCTTTGTGGAGACTCTGGGCTGCCCAGAGGGAGGCACCACTGCCAGTCTCACCACATGCCTCTTTGCAGGCAATTAGAGTTACAGCTTCGTTAGGGAAGAGGAAGAGTAGCCTCTGCTGGGAGCAAACCCAGCGTTTTTCCATAACCCTCCTGAAACGAAGTGGACCTGGTGTAGATGTGTCACCTCTATGCCTTTTACTGTAACATTTGAGCAATGCTTTTGCACCTGGGGAGACTCTCTTAACAGGGAGAAGGTGCATGTTTTAATGGAAAGCCATCAGGAGAACTCACCTAGAAAAGCCCTGAAAGCCTGAAGCAGACAGCAACAGCTGCTCACTGACGTGGGCTAGGGTGTGGCTGTCACCCTGTGGGTCACCAGCCTGACAGGTGACCCCTCTTTATGAGCAGAGTAGGAAGACTGGGGGAGTCAAGGGAGATGGAGAGTTGGAAATGCTGGAGCTGAGGCCATCCCCATTAGAGCCACAAGACCTCTACACTGGCAGCCCCAGTAACCTGTGGTGGCCTTGCCACTCTTCTGCCCTGAAACCCCAGAGGTGGCACCTGAGAGAGGGCAGTGCACTGGTTCCAGGGCAGCACTGCACACTCCATGAGGGCAGACATGCCACAGAAACTTGTGTTTGTGCACATACAAGATCAGTCAGACCCCCATCCTTTCTCCAGCTGTGGCCTAAGAAAGGCATGCGAGGGAGCTGAGACAGGGACCTGGGAGAGGATGGCTCAGGAATGTCTGCCATAACTTCAGAGTGTCATTGGTCCAAGGGCAGTGTGCTCTGAGATGGGGTGGAACCTGAAGAAGCACACTGCCCACTAAATGGTCTCTCCTGCAAGCCCATCTCCCTCATGCCTCCTGGGCTGTCAGGATAAAGAGAAGAACCTCTTGCTTCTTCATGCAGGGTGTGCAGGACACAGATACCAATGGTCCTGCTCCTCCAGCTCTTCACTCACCACAGGGCATGCAGACCAGCTCTCCATTAGGCAAGACCTCCAGATGTTTCCAGCCCAGAGCAAGTATGGCATTCCCACCCTGTACACACCACACGCTGCTTGCTGCTGGACCTGGCTGGTGTGCAGCACCGAGACAGAAAACGCGTCTGTGGCCCAAACCTGGTCTTGCATGTCCAGTGCTGGGGGAACACTTGAAGCATGAGGCATTTCTTGAGCTACTCTCCACTTGGATGAAGCTACCAAGTGAGTAAAGTTAACCTGCTGTTAACCCTATGTCTGTCACAGCACAGACAGACCAGCTCACCTACTCCAGGATTTTTTTGGCTGTTGTTTCTCCTACAGGCTAATCTGAGGGCTACAGAACTTAATTCTGAACTCAGTACTCAATATAAGACAGAAGTCTGCAGATCCTTCAATTTTTATTACTTTAGTGGGAATGATTACTGTGCAAGAGGGACAAAAATCCCTTTAAATAAAAAATAGTTTTACTTTTTTGTTCACTAGCCTCAAACCATGTTAGCATTGAATTTTAAAGGTCACGGCTGGAGTAATACAACTTACCAGTTAGGTCTTCACTAGCCTATTATTGCACCAATTTCAGAAGGAGAAATCTGAAAAAATTGTCAAGGGAGATCAAGGTCAGGCTGGTGACAAAAAAGCTGAAATGAAACAATGAGGCTCACTGTGTTGGTGACTTTATTAGTTTTTTTACTTTCTCCTGAAGTGCGCTTCTCTCACAAAACTTAAACACTAATGCTCTGCCAGAGAATCCCCTGGCACTTGGCCTGTTGGGTCAGACATCTGTGATACCACAGTCATGTGCAGCCCCTGCAAATACTGGGGGCACCACATGAACTACACAAATAGAAGTGTCTCACAGTCAGGCATTTTTGACTCTGTAAGTGGCAAATTTTCATGCAGCTCACAAAAAGATTCCCATCGTTTCTGAGAAGACAAAAAAGTGCTGTCCCCTGAGGCCTCTTCTAGATGTGTGATTTCTAAAATGTTAGGAAGTCAGCTGATGGTTTCAAATTGCTTGACACTCGAGAGAAGGGGTAAATAGATGAGGAAAAACTGGGAGATCAAGGACTCTCTACTTGAACAGCTCACATTTAAATACTTCATTGGTATCAACATATCAGCACAACATGGAGGTACTCTGCTTTGGTAAAGCCACATGCTTTGGCATTCCAAGAGAAAACATAAAATGTCCTCAAGCAAACAGGAATAAAAAAGTTAAGAAAAGGATTCCTTGCTAAAAATATATTGTTTGAAGTAAAGCTGTGCCAAGCAGGGAGAACAGTTAAAGACAAAAGAACAGCTAAAACACAGGATGGGCAGCAGGTACAGCCTTCAGTAAGCGGACTGGCACTTTACACTTGTTTAACATTTTACTTTAAAATAAAATAATAATAAAGCTGGTTCATTTCCATTTTGAGTCTCATCTAGCAATAAGGTGATCTCAAAGTAAGCCAGGAGGTGATGATGTTCCTTACAGAAATAGCAAACTGCTGAAGAGGATGCCTTGGGACAAGCTAACAGTGCATACAGTTCAGCACGTGTGTTGGAGGATGCCAGGCACAGAGATGCTTCTGTCATAAGTCATCTGGCAAGTGTAAGAGCTAGCAATATCAAGTGATAACCAAAGGAGAAATATTTTCTCTAACAGCATCTTTGGCAAAAATCTGCATCTTTTCCGCAGCTGAGAAGAGTATGTTCAATGCTCAATGAGTAATAAATAGCGGAGGGCACATGAAATGGGAGTCCTGATGCACGTGGAGGACTTCAATGCCTGAACCTGTGTGTGCACTGCCTTCACCCACAAATTCCGTTCACCCTGTGCTCAGGCATTGCCAAGCAAAGAAGTCTTGGCAGCCAGCCCATAGCCCTTGCAAATGCATCTGATGGAGAGTGACTTGCCAGGGAAGGTTTTGTGATTTAAGGGGACCATTTATTACCTCCTTGGCTCTAATCAGGTTGATTAAACCACTGGAGGATTTGGACCACGTACTTGTCTGAAAAGTGTTTGCAATACCTCTGTTTTTATGATGGTTATTAGCCTGACCTTGCTGGCCTTGATATCCACACTATGGACTGTGGTACACTCAAAGTGCTCAAGCACTTTCGGGGATTTGGGGTAGTTATTTTAGAAGCCCTGGTAGATTGCTGAAATATCACAGCGTTATATTTTCCTGCCTTATGTCAGATAGATTTTGCACTCCAGTGGCTGTGCTGTCCCTTCTGAAGCTCAGCTTTACTACTACCATGTATTAGACAAAATCAGAGCTGTGCAACATCTCCTGAAGGTGGGCTCATGTTGCAGTGTTAGCGTCCTGTAATTCTTTCTAGGTCAACTTTGAATGGCATTTGTGCATTTGTAATGAAGGAACAGCAGGCTAAAAATGAAGTCCTGGACTTCCAAGTGACTTGGCATGGCCTCCTGGGCCTGAATGTCAAGTCTAGCTAAATACGTCTTCAGGGGTCAGATTTGAGTTTTCAGTCTTCAAAAACATGTTGTAGTATCAATATCCCTTATGCTTTTGCTTCGTGGGGAACTTGGAATGATCATGCTTTTCCAGTGTGATATTTTATCTCCTCAAAGTTTTTAAAGAGGTGATTCCATCAAAAGTAATGTTGTTGTTGTTGGGGAGGTTTAATTTTTTTTTTGTTTGATTACCTCTGAGCCTTACACTGTACTTGTTCACGGTGCGTGGGTCATACTGCAAAGTGACACAGAATCCACTTAATATATGGTTCAAATCCTAACTTTGAAACTCCATCTAATCTTTCCAGACACAAATATCTTATTAATTAATTTTTGTTTTCAAATCCTAAGTACATTTGTGTGTATTATAGCAGACCACACGTTTGCTGACATTGGGATGAATGAAATTATCTGATTTACTGTTTGGGAATTGTGAACATACCCTATGACATCTCTGAATGTCACCATTCGTTTTAAAATGCTCTAAACTAATGGCACTGTGAGGACTAATTACTGTGCTGTGATTCCAGGTGTGTTACATGAGTCTTAATAATTACATGCTTGAATTAAGATTAACATACTGGGAAACATGCTTGTATTAAGATATTGTTTGTGGCAAATGGGGCATCAAATATAACAACAGTTCTCTCCACAGTGCTAGAAGAATTTTTTCTCTTCTTCCTACAGGGCATACTACATCACCATTTTCCTCCCTTCGGTGCTGAAGTTTTCTGACATTGTTGGGAAGTCAGAGAGCAGCAGGGTTGCATGAAGAAATGTGTAGATTGAATGGAATAGATAGAAATGGTATGAGTTAATCCAGTGACGATGGATCTTCATATGAGAAGGGATATGCCAGTGCCTTCGCACGTTTAGCCTGGATTAAAGAGAAAATAGCTGGGTTGGTCTCTCTTTTCCCTGAAGACAAAGTTATTTTGCTTGAAAGAATTAAAATGAAACATACTTCAGGGTCGGGACATAAGATAAGTATTTTTCAAAGCTTCAGCACTCTGCTTATGTGCCAGTTTTCTCTGAAGAAGCTTTCCTCTGAATGACTGAGTTTGTAACAGCAAATAGCACTGTCCTGCCAAAAGGGAGGGCTTGAAATTCTCCCTTGCATTTCTCCTGCGAGCATGGGCAGCTGGCACCCTCACACAGCACACAGCATGTGTCTGCCTGAACCCGAGGGCTCTTCCCGTCTGCCTGGAGAGAGCTGGCACATGGGGAGCACTTGCAGAAAGAAAGCTGAGCTGCTGCTTGCAGCTGAAGCTGGATGCCCAGCTGAGCCGACAGAGCTGCCCATACCTGAGAACAGGGACTTGGTCCCACTTCTGCTGCTGCTGGCCCCACTGCCCCACTACCTCCCTTGCATGCCTAGCACCTACTTAGACCCTCTCCTGCGCCCGTTCATCTACCAAAATGGCAAAACCTGGCCACTGCTTTTGCTCAGAGAGGAATCTGATGCATGACATCCCTGGCAGAGGTGGTGGTAGGAGCTTTGGCCAGGGGCTGGGATGGGAGCCACCCCCTTCTGGTAGCAGAGGGCTGTTATGTTGGCTCACGCCGTCTTATGAAACCTTACCCCAGGACAGCTGCAAAACAAGGAATAGCACAAACAGGAACCTGGAAAAGAGGCAAAGCAGCTTTTTCCACCTCAGCCTGACTTTTTCCCTGTGGCAGTTGGCTTTAAGAAGCTGGCAAGGGGGCAGGAGTAGAGAGATTAACAGTAGTGGACACGGATGCCCAATAAAGGGGTTGCATGAAGGCAAAGAGCAGATTGAAGGCCCGTGTGCCATCTCCAGTGGTGTGTCTGTTTAGAAAGAAGCCATTCAAATCCAGGAGTAAAATATAAGTTCCCAGAAGGAGAGGAAAGCACAAAGATAAATTCTCTGGGTGACCAAGAGCTCGTGGGACTGCCCCTGCTGCAAGGGCCACATGTGGATATGTGGTCTTCTCCTTCCCGCTTCATAAACTGCAGACTTTTAGTACCCCAGAACACAGCCCATGAGACATCTATGAATACAAGGGCAGTGTGCAGGTCTGGGGCTGGTTCCCAAACTGCTCCACAGAAGTTAAGGGACAAACCTGAAGTCAGATTTAAAAAACCCTTAAGACGCAAGGGATACTGATGGTAGCTTTGCTCCTACTCCTTTACTCTCCCTCTCCATCCCCCTGATATTTCTTCAGTTGATATCGATCCATTTAAGATGTATAAAGCAAATAACTGTATTTAACAGCCCTAGTTGTGAACAATCAAAGAGCTCTTAGAAAATCTCAGATTGTGAATCTACAATGTTTACGCTCGGGCAGGAGTTCCATTAATAATTTAAGATGTCTGTGTGCAATTGAACAGTAATGGTAATTTTCAGCTACAAGGGATCAATCTAACAGTGTATTCCAGACGTCTGTATGCTGTGGAATTTCTTCTCTGGGTAAATATCATCCTTATATACAGTGAGCTCTGAAAAATTACAGCCATTTTTCTCTATGGTTCATTTACAAAGCTTTCCTGAATCCCAGGAAAAGCCCTTACAATGTGACCCTCATCTTGCACATGTATCATTGCCTTGCACAGCCAGCAGAGCTGCTGCTGCCTTGCCCTCTGAGTCCAATGCTTCTTAAGTGTCCAAAGCCTCAGAAGTGAATCATAGAATCGTAGAATACACTGAGCTGGAAGGGGCCCACAAGGATCATCAAGTCTAAATCCTGTCCTTACATAGGACAGCATGAAGAATCACACCCTGAGCCTGAGAGCATTGAGAGGGGGGCACTGGCTTTAGTGTGCGTCCTGAGGAGCGGCACTGGATCCACCTGGAGCTGGACCAGCTGCCAGCTCAACCCCGGGCACAATCACACATAGGGTACATAAGGTCAAAGGGTGCAGTTATGTATGCGTGTGTTTCTGCAAGAAACGTGCTGTTTCTGCAAGAGAACATCTGTCAGTAGGCTGCCTGGCTATCAGCCTGGTTTCTCAGTGGGGTCCAAGGGTACAAATCCATGGTGTGTCTGCCCACAGGGTCAGCAGCTCCGTGCCAGCCTGGTATGGGCTCCTCGCTCGTGGGGAGGACTGGTTGCATAGGTACGGAAAAGGCTCCATCAAGATCAGGGCTTAAACCTCTGCAAAAAGTATTTTCAGGAAAGGCAACAGTTGAGAAATCAAGTAAGGGATACATCAGCGCAAATAAATTCCACATGAAAGTAATAGCTGTAAGAGCATCCAGCCCAGACACCTCTTTCTCTGGACGCTCCTAAAATCTCTGGTGACAGGGTTTCCCGCAGGTGGGCCGTGCAACCCTTGAAGTACTGTACATAAAATGCCATTACACCACTCTGGAAGGAGTACACCATAAACTAAGCTTTGGTCCAACGTCTCTGCTGGCTTCCTCCAGCTGGAGGATGGTGCCCAAGTTTGTCTTCATCCTCCTTCAGAAGCTGCCAAGTGCTTTCCGTGCTGGCTGTCCCGACTGATGGCCTTTGAGCTAAGGAAATTTTACCAGCTGTGGTTGGCACTGCAACAACAAAAACCAGCCTGACAGTCAAGGCTAATGATGGGGGAGGGGGAAAATAATCAGTTTTTACTGGACTTTCCTGAATTCAGCCTCCCTCAACAAGGATGATTATAACTAATTAGGCAGAACATGGTAACAACACTCACATTTGGATGTCTCGATGGAAGAGGAAATTAAATAGGATGCGATCAGAGAGATGCAGACAGAGAGAAAATGAGGCCAGTCCAAACGAGTAGCTTTTCAACAGAGAATAGATGAATAGATTAGTCAATTTATTTCGTTGTACCTAGAACATTAATAAGCATTACGTAGTATTGTAATTTGCAATTCAAGGAAGCATCTGACATGCCATCCTTGAGGATATTGTTTCCCTCCTGCTCTGAGCAGACACAAACACACACACACAAAGGCCCTCTTCACCAAGTGTCCTAAGCAAATGTAGTTGTTAAGTGCCCAGGATTGTCACGCTGGAAGGATGCCAGGGCTCAACAAACTGAGGAACGAAATAAGGATTACAGAATCATGAAGGCTGGAAGAGCCCCTTGAGATGAAGTCTACTGAGGAGGTGCAAGGTGGACCAGGTGACTGGGTCCAGTGAAGGTACTGGCAGCTTTGGCACAACTCAGAGACACCTGGCAAAATTTCTGGATGTCTTTTGATATAGTAAAGGAACTTCAAATGTGAGCAGAGACTTGTGCTGCTTAGTTGCTAGAAGGTGGGATCTCAGCTCTGAGGTGCACAGCTCCGGTCTAACCATCCTGCAAAATTACATCCCCAAGCTTGTAGCCGCTCTTGAAAATGTAGATCTCCATTCAAAGGTCTTTTTTACATTACTCTACCATATAAAAACTGAGAAGCATATATACCTTGAACTGACAGTACTTTTTTCTTGCCTGCTGTTGGCAGTGCCCCCAGTGTGGTCAGAAACAAGAAGTGACCTGACGTGGAAGCAGGAATCAGGCTCTGCTATCCTCAGCAGGAGCAAAGAGCAGGATTGCACCTGCTGGTCACTGTTTGCAGTTATGGTCAAACACCAAACACCTGTCCATGTGCTGCTAATGCAGAAAGCAAGGGATTAAAAAATTCTCGCTGATTAAAGGTAACGTCAAGGAAAATCCCTTGGGCTGTGAATTCTGCATGACACAAATGGGGGAATTTCTTCTGGCAATTCCTGCTTCGCACTCTCCCCATACCAAAATTGCATCACACTTTCCAGCTGGGCACCTGGCCCTGAACATCCTTTTTGGACAGTGATTTTCTCTCTCCTGTGAGCTGAAAGAACAAAATCATAAACAAGTATATGAGAAAATTATAGCCTCAGCAATAACCTCTCCATAACCTAGTGGGGAGGAATCATGTGCAAAAGAGAATTTGCAGTAAGATACAACAGTTGCCAATAAAAGCTTCAGGCCATGTCACTGAAGCTGTATATTATCCATGCAATTTACTGAATCTATTTTAATTTAGCCACTTTCCCAAGAATATGAACGAGGCAAATAAAAGGCTTCATAGGAGCAGAAACAACAGTGCAGCTACGAGGTGTCTGAGTAGGGACTGGCAGCTCAGCCTTCAGGCAAGATGACAAATAACCCAAGACCCAGACCCCAGCAGTGTGTGGTTTCCCCCAGGTGCCTCCTGCTGCAGCATCACTCCTTGCAGGAGGGCCTGGCCACAGCCACACGAGGAGGGCAGGTGATGGCTGCCTGTACAGGGAAGGCTGGGCAGTGTGCATGGAGAAACTCCCCGGACTGAAGGACAGGGCATCGCTCCCTGGGGCTGCCAGCCGCCGCTGTCCATAAGTGTCCTGATTGCTAATCAGTGTTTTAAGTAAAAAAATAGAGTTAAAATTTAGCCAACCTTAAGATAAAGGGAAATAGTAACCACAGCCCCATTTAAAGACACATTGGCTGCCAAAATGTCACCTTCGGTTCTGTCCTCCTCAGAACGTGCTACAAGTTCCCAGCTTGCTCCCTCCATGCTTCCCATCAGCTTGCTGTGACGCTTGAACACATTGATACCTCCTATCTCCTTCACTTTCACTGTCTCATTGATACCTCAGCCTTCACTTTCACATAGGGATGGTGTGATAAACTTACTTTTGCAGACTACATGGAAATTCCCAAGTAACAACTTTTTGGTCTTTAAAAGCAAGAATTGGTATTTTTCAACTCTTCTAAAAATATGGATCTCATTTTTTTGTAACTGCTGCTATTTTTTAAATTTTATTTTCCAAGCACTTTCAGAGAAGACTTAATGTGAGCAAAGATGGACTGAGAACATTGGTATTCAAAAGGGGACCTGGTCAGCCTATTCATATTCCATTAAAGCCCCCCTTGTAATACTGCATGTTTGCTGGTTTGCTTATTTCTAAGAGAGAAAAAAATTACATAATACCTAGTTCGGACAAAAAACCCCACCCTGTACAAACAATTTATAGGTCTACAACAGTAGCCAACAACTACATCATGGAAAGCTGGCCTGCAGTTAAATATCTTACCAGTTGCACTGCTCAGCTGAATCAGGCTCCAGTCAGTACATGTACTCATTTAGATCAATGGTTGTCCCAGGTTGCAGAGATCCCATGTGACACCAGCGTGCTGGTGTCAACTTTCCACTCATAGAGGACTTTCTTTCAATCTCCCTTTCTTTCCTTCCCTTTCTCTGCTACTAGCTGCTAGCTGTCTCTTTTATTTCATGTCTCCCTTAAGACTGAGCAAGACATAACCCTTGTAGATCTCATTCCTGCACAGTGGGGGGAGAGACAATGCTAGTGTTAGTGCCCTAGCTTCTGATGCCATTCCTTCACTCTCTTGCTGAAAGAATCAGCTCATCATCTGCAAAATAAACACAGGGACTGCTGGGGAAGCAGCAAGAAAACGTGTAAGAGGGCCCGTACTCACTGTGCCTCACCTACGCTTACTCATCTGGCTCCTGCAAAGCAGAGCGTGGGTGGCCCTGGCCCCACGGGAAGGGACTGGGGGCGGCCAAAACCTTTTCCTTTTGGATGTCTCAAGATTCTCTTTGTATGTTAATGGGGACTTCCATGGGCCCAGTATGGACTGCAGGCAAATCTGCTTTGGGCAGAGGTCTGGCTTTGAGCAGCAAACTGCAGCAGAGGGGTAGCTGCCATTCCCTGGGTGGCATCATGGGAACAGCTGCGGGATTGCCCGAGCAGCACGGCTCAGGTCAGGTCAGTGTCTGGTCTTTCAGGGTGTAAATCAAGGTCTTGGATCACAACACAGTGATAACTGGAGAGGTGTTGATGCTGATGCTGGAAGTGAATCTGATGTAAGGCAGGTGAATGCAGACAGGTCTTTGCTCGAGTGGGTAGTAGGACACAGGAGAAGAGATGTGTTTTGATACGAGTGTCGCAATGTTTCTATCCGCATTACTTCAATCTCTGCTTCTGTCCTTTTGTAAACAGTCACATTTTCAAAGTGCTACCATCCTAGTACATAAATATTTTTAATGTTTTACCAAGCAATTTCAGCTTAAAGACACCAATTTATTTTCCTTGTTGGTCTGTTTAGCAAATTTCTTTTACTTTCCCCATGTTATGCTCAGCAAATCTGCACAGGTATTGTGAGCAAGACATTTCATGATGACAGAGGGAATCATAAGGAGCAATTTAGTGTGTCCAATCTCATAAAAGCCCAGCAACATTTGCATTGTGAAAAATCAAGACCTGCTAATACAACAAAATGAATTCCCAGTCGTATTGAACCTCGTGAAAACCAGACTACTACTTACAATATAATGTAAAACATGTTTGAAATTCCAGTTGGCTTTGGTGAAAGCTGTAGGAATTCATTTGACAGCAGATTTGGTCATAGAAGATGGAAAGGATAGCAGGGGCAGGGTGACAAGATACTGTGTATGTAGATAGTAGAGATGTAAAATATGAAATCAGTAGGAATTGTGCTTGTGCATGTGAATGACAGTTTAGTCCCAATTCCCAGTCTTCTATGGCAGCACCTGTTCTTTGGGTTCATTTGTGTTCATCTTCACTCTTGATTCTTACAGTAGGCTTCCAGTATACACAAGAGAACTGGCTGGTCTTGCTTTGGGCTAAATAAATTCAAAAGTTGCAGAAACAGCTCTCTATTAGCATAAAGCTGACAAATTGCAGCAAACCAATAAACTGTGGCTTCACAGACACACTACCACAATCAAGAAAAACACCCCTTGAAGGTATGCATGTTCTCTGGGGCTGGACATGACCTCACAGCCCTCTGGAGCACGCTGCCCCACGTCGTTCCAGGATATACAAAGAGACAGGGACTTGCTCATTCCATCCTTGGCTCATGCCAACCCTCCACAAGGCTCAAAGCTGCTACTTTTGCAACAGGATTAAAGTGCCCGTCTCCTGCTCCATGACTTTGCCACACGCTTGCCCCTCTCTTCTGGCATCCTGTAGCAAAAGTGAGACATAATGTCCAGGGACATCTTGCTGCTGGAGTCCAAAACAGTCCCGAACATTACTGTGTGCCTAAATAAACCTGCCGTGTGTGACCCCCTCCCCAACTTCTCAGACACACTTTGGAACACAAAAGTGGACGTACATCACCAGTGCTTGAGTCTTTCGGGTCTCAGGACATGAAGACTTGTGCACTTTAGGAAGAGGCATCCCATAGATGTCTCTTGGACCAGGTTCAGCTCCATTGGAAAAATTTAATTTCTTCCCGTAGCCTATAACATCACTGTAGTTTGGGTAGGTGTGGTAGAGCTGCTGTGCCCACCACACACCTCCAGACATCACAGAGGCAGCCAACACAGCCATTCCAGGCTGGGAGCACATACCTTGCACAGAGGGCAGGGTGGCAGAGGCATCAGCTCACAACCCACAATATAGGCCTGTGTGCAACTCTGTGCTGTCTTCTCTCACCCTTTCCATGAAAAATTTCACCTTATTTTTGATAAATATGGTATCTTCACTGGAAATCTCCTGTTTCCCGAGTTACAGGATATATAGAAAGAAAATTGCAACGATGAAAACACCACTCCAGGACCAGACAAGTTCCATGTTGCTTCAGTCGTATGGATGGCTAAGCCCAGAAAATCCCATTGCTGTGGAAGTTTATTTGAGAAACTCAGAAGTAGTGTTCCGGCATGAAACTTCTTGCTAGCACTGTGAGCATTTCAAACAGCTCTGTTCATTTCCAGGTGCTGAAGTAGTAATAAAAATATAGCAGCCCAAAATAGTTGTCAAGTTTTAAATTTGTCTAAAATTTATCATAAACAAGATGTGAGGAGCTGTGAACTTGCCTGAGGCACAGCAAAACCAGAACATGAATAATTACATAATGAATTACATAATCTAGGGATTCCCTTCTCCTTCATCCCAATTAAGGAAAAGGTTTACAAGAGCTGGTGATATATTTTCATCGATTTCTATTTGACAGAAATCACCATGGAATATCTTTGTCCAAGAAAAAAACAAACAAGACACTTTGCAGAGCTGTAAACTTGTGTCAGTATCATTTAAGCGCGGGCTAATAGGGTTACTCTGCTTATTTGCTTTATCTTTATGGTGCTGATCCCCACGGATGAAACAACAAGCTTATCTCCAGTGCTTCAATGGATTCTTATCTCTGAAATAAGAGTTAGCAGGTGTTTCCCTGCGGACTTCTGCAGAGCTGTGTGAATTCAGCTGTCCTTGTTGAGCAGCACGAGGTTCCTGCCCGGCTCCCATGCCAGCCTGTCCAGATCCCTCTGGATGGCAGCATCGAGCCTATTGATGGTACCACCATTCCAGCTCAGTGACGCTGGCAGCCTTGTCAAGGTAAAGGGCTCTTCAACACTTCCTCCAGGGTAATGGTGTCAAACAGAACAGCTCACAGGACAGGTCACAGGACAGACCTGCAGTGCTCCACTCGTGACCAGCTCCCAGGAAGAAGGTATATGACCCAGTAACCATGATCCTCTGAGCCCAGCAATCGAGAGAACTGCTTACCCATCTAGATTCCCACCCATTCAGACTACAAATTCCAAATACAGATGCATGAAGATTATGGGACACAACATTAAAAGCCTTGCTAAAGTTTACACAAACTGCACCCACATCATTAAAGCTGAAGTAAATGAGATCCAGTGCTCTGCCTGCATTCACAGTTGTGGTCATTTTATCACAGAAGGCAAACAGGCTGGGTGGGTATGATTTGCCTGTGAAAAGCTGTGCTGAGCGCTCTCGTTCTTCTTCATGTGCCCAGAAATGGACTCCGTGATTTTCCCAGAGACTGAAACAAGGCTGATTTGCCAATCATTCCCCAAATTTAGCTTCTGGCTTTTTTTAAGACATTCATAAATAACAACCTTTTCCATGTGCTGCTACATACCAGCAGTCATCTGCACACCTGGCATAATGTATGTAAAATCCTTCCACCTCTCTCCTGTAGTCATCTTTTTGATCATCCTAGTTTACCTAAAATTATTTGGCACGAGCGGAGGGGTGGAATGAGAAGTGCTTATGTCCCTTTGAAGGGAAATTCTCCTTCAGATAGCTGGGAATTCCAGCCCTATAACAATCCTTTCTGCTCCTACTGCAGAAACCCAACCCTGTACCCTAAAGCCTGTCCCAGTTCAGCAGTGCTGGACAAGGAGAAGTGGCTCTGTTGTTACTGTCACCTCGTGCTGCAATCATGTACAGAATTTGCCGCTCCACAGTGTGCATCCACTACCACAGACTGTCTACCAAAAGCAATTGACAGGTAAGGAGATAGATAAGCTTTCAGAGGTTCATTCAGTATATTGCAGAAAATGAAACACATCCACTCGTCTTGTCTATGACACACCTCTGAAACACACACACACACAAAGTGTGAAAAAAAGAGTGTGTGTGTGTGAGATCCTTGTCTACCTACCAGGAGGATGTGTCCTAAGTGGTTTCCATAAAAATACAGAGATCCCAGAAACAAAAAACATCATTGACCAGTGTTTTCAAGGTGCTAATAAAACAGCCTCCAGCAGCTGCTTGCTACAGCATAGAGATGCCTTGCCTATACTTTCACTGGGGGAAATCTCTGCTGTCCAAAAAGATTCAGGTGAAGGTCCAGCATAAAATAGGAGCCACCTGCACTGATAGCATATCTGAGTCTACGGCTCTAGTTTTTACTGCAAGCAAGAAATTGATCTAAAAAGCCCTGTGTTAGAATGGATGGGGCAATGAACCCTCCTAAAATTAGAGGAAACTGTTAAAATAATATTTACATCAGTTCAGTTTTACAAATAAAAATACACCTATTCTTTCTGAAATTTGGTACAAACTTTTTCAACCTGTCCTCCAGAAGTTTCTTTGTTTTCATCTTTTATCACCAATAGCATTAGATGACAGATCTCTTCACTTAATATTTCCAGAAATACAAGCGTCTGACATTTGCCTCAGTCACCTATGGAAAATATGAACAGTTTACTCATGGAAGTTAATATTCGTGCTTTTTTGAGAACCTTGCTCAGCTATGGCTTGACAGTGAGTTGTCAAATATAATTTTGCCTGTTTCTGCTCTGTCAGACACGATAAGGCAACCCCAGGCCTTTGACTCGAACCATGAAGGTTCTTTGGCTTCCTTTGGAATCTCCAAGGACATGAGTGCTACCTTCTGGCCAGTGGTGCCTTCCATAAAATAACAACTACAGATGGTAGGACACTCTGGAAACCCACTTCTAACAGTTCTTCAATATTCTCTTGTGCAGCATGACACAATTCTGGCTTTGCAAAATGTCACTACTGCCCCGACACATAACAGCCTCCAGCCCTTTCATCAAAGCTAGCAGGAGTGTCACATAATTTGTGTTTATCTTTTTTTGGAAATTTGATGCTCTATTTCCCTTGAAGCCATTTAGATAGAATTCCTTTAGATCTATTATAGCCCAGGGAGGATTACTTTTGATAGCTAAGTCCCACTGTTTACCTCGGTATTGCAGCCTTACTTCCACTCTTTACAAGTCTCTCCCTTTTGTCAAAGTTCCTTTGTGCTGATTGTAAGGGCTCAGCATAAAGGAGCTCTCACCACACCTTCTACATTCCCAGAAAAAAAAAATACTAGTGTGGATAACAAAGACTGAGAGCAGTATCGGTAATTTTAATTTAAAAATAGTACTTTTGTCTTCTTGAAGCTGTCTCCAATCCAAACAGAATAAGGTCAGCAGATAAAAAACTGAGACAAAACATAAAATAAATAAAATCCAGATGAAGCATGCAAATGAAAAATCAGGGCATTCCAAAAATCATATTACTTTTCTGCAGTGAGACTATGCCAAAATGATATGATCGTGATCAAAGTTTTAAAGTAACTCTGACCATAGATTAGACTTGATTAAAGTTTAAGACATATTACATTTATTTCCTTCTACTTCCAGTGTCCTCCAGAGACACCTACAAACTGAAGCATTCAGACTCAGGGGACTTTCCTGAGAGAATTGCCCTTAATCTTTTAGTTGTTGAATAAAATCACTCTGTGGAACATGAATCTAACAATTCATCTTTTACTGATAGGGCTCTCACTAAATTGTCTGTTCCCAAAGTTACAAGACTGAAGAAGCTATTATGAGAACAGAGCATTTTATTTCAGATGCAACCACACAAATCTCAAGGAGAGAGGAGGCTGGCAGAAAGAAAAGTCCCCTGATATATATCTTTTAATTAACATTGCAAAACATTCCTTTCTGTATGCAGGTGAATAATTTACACACAATTCACATGTATTTCTAATCCTTATCACTAAATACCTTTTTTTCTTCCAAGTTTGATTTATTTTGAAAAAAAAATCGAACTAGTGGCGTGTATTGTATGATGAGGGAGTTCAGGATGTATACCACTGAGGGGACAACAGCCATTTAAATTGCATTAATTCTTCACGAGGTGAGAGCATAAAGGTGATTCTATTTGTCTTGCCCAAGTTTTGCATTATACACTTAATGGATCCAAGTTTATTTTAAGTTTTTGGGGTTTTTTGGTTTTGGTTTTTTTCCCTAATGCTGAGCTATGAGCCTGAGATATGTTAACCTTTTAGGGCCCCACTTGTCAGGAAGCAAAATGCAAGAGACAACTCCCTGTTCTTTGCATCAGGATCCTTTCCCCTGAGCAAGAAGCACAAGCAGAAGTTCAGGTCCGGTTCAGCCAGTGTCAGTGTGGACAACAGATGTACCACCATCATGAAGTCACCTACTGCCTGCATCCTCTGCAGGTCCCATGGAGTGTGTTCCAGCCCTCAGTCTCAGCTGATGGCCACAGAAGAAGGCTGACTCGTTAAAGTAAGCTATGGAAAATAAAAGCAACAACTTGAAGCAGCTTAACAATTAATGTTACTGTTAATGTCGACAGGACTATGTGGAGGAATTGCCTACATTTTTTGAGGGGGGCAGACTCAGTGCATAGGCACACGGTGCTTACAGCACAGTCACATATAAACTCAAATTACTGCACTGCAAGGAATCCTGATATTTCAGACACATCTTTTGCTCCCTACATCACTAGTTTCCTAAAACTTGGATGGAGGTTAGATTTTCACCCCGACAACTGAAAAGAATTTTGTCTTCTGCAAAGTGTCCATCCTCTGAGTGGGATTAATTTTACTCTCTTTGTTACTGCAGTATCCGTAGGAGTCATCTATTGTGACTACATGTATAGTATGCAAGGCCTTTAGAACAGTTACCCTGAACTACCAAGGTAGTGGAGAGGACAGCAAAGCCAGCAGTCCTTCTCAAGGGTGGGTAGGGGGTTGGCCCTGGCTGGATGCCAGGTGCCCACCAAGCCACTCTATCACACCCCCCTGCTCAGATGAACAGGGGAGAGAAAAAAAGATAGAAAACAGCTCATAGGTTAAGATAAGGCAGTTTACTAAAGCCAAATAAAAGGCTGCGTGCACACAAGCAAATGCAAAAACCCCAAAGATTTTATTCTCTACTTCCCATCAGCAAGTGATGTCCGGCCACTTCCCGGGAAGCAGGGCTTCAGCACACGTACAGGTTGTTCTGGAAGGCAAACGTAAATAACGAATGCTCCCCACTTCCTCCTCCTTTTCTTAGTTTTCATATCTGAGTAGACATCATATGGTATGGAATATCTCTTTGGTTAGTTCAGGTCATCTGGCCTAGTTGTGTTCCCTCCCAAGAGCTTGCCCACTCCCAGCCTACTGATGTGGGAGCAGAATGTTGGAGAGACAGAGCTGAGGCTGTGCCAGCTCTGCTCAGCAGCAGCCAAAACACTGGAGTGTTATCAGCTCCTTTCTAGCTCCCAGTGCAATGGGGAAAATGAACTCCATCTCAGCTGGACCAAAAACGATCTCCACCCCTTATTCCATACCATTTGTGTCATACTCAGATCCCACAAAATTTAATCTTCTAACTATTTCGCTGTATTTACTTCTCATTACTGAAATCTCTTTTTACCAACACTTATACCTTAAACCACATCCTTAAACCATCTTTATACCCAGCATACAGCTTCGTACATTTTCATTAACTATTATCCCCAGTCCTCTCACAGATAGATATCATTTTCCCATTCCACAGGCTTCCTCTGCCCCTCCAGATGTTCAGAAACAGTCCATGACTTGGATTCCTCTCCATCAGGATGGGTGCTCTGGACAGGAGAAGCAGCACACTTGATCACTGGGCACCGACACAAGCCTGGCTTGGGTTGTCATTGCACTCGCCTTGCTCCCTGAAAAATTCACTCTTCACCAGTTCATGTCACTCCTGCTGCTTTACTTCCTGCAACATACAACTCACACCACAAATTATTTTTTCCCCAAGGCCAAACCTCCTTGAGGCACACACCAGGTCTCCCCATCCTCCTGCATCACCCACCAAGTAAACCCCGGTCCTTGGGCAAAGACAATCCCACAAATGGGTTTGCCTTTTCCCATGGGAGGAGAAATCCACACTGACTTCCCCAGCCACTTCCCTATGTGTAGTACAGGGACCTTATCTCCTCCCACAGTGTGTATGGGTGTAGCTTGGGCAGGACCAGGGCGGTTAGCAGATCCCCTAGTGTCAACCAGCCAAGTGGCTTCTGCTTAATTTGCATCCCGATGCTTCCATGCCCCATTGCCCAACACTCTCAGCATAGTCTTCAGCAGTCCATTGTACCTCTCAATCTTTCCAGAGGCTTGTGGGTGATAGGGGATGTGATACACCCATTACAGATCGTAGGGCTGTGTTTCCCCCCGGGGCAGTCAATTCCAGGTTAATTTGATGCTCTCCACATTGGAGTTTTAACATGTCTGATTCAGCAGCACTCAGGGGTGCTGTGTCTTCACTTAGACCACCATAGCCTATGCTCCATTCTCCATCAGACTTTTGCACTGGCCATATGGGACTGTTACAAGATGGGCGAGTCTTGCTGATGGCTCCTTGGCTCTCCAGATGATAGACCAGCTCATGGATGGGGGGCAGGGAATCTCGGTTGGTGCGATACCGATGCACTGTCTTGGTAGCAATTGGCACCTGCTGTTCTTCACCTTGCAGCAATCCCATGAGGAAGGGATGTTCTAAGAGGCCAGGCAGGGTGGATAACTGTTTGATCTTCTCTATATTCACAGTAGCTACACCAAAAAGCCATTGGTACTCCTTTAGGTCCTTGAAGTACCCTCTCCTGAGGCAGTCAATTCCAAGGATACAGGGGGCCTCTGGGCCAGTCACAAGGCGGCACTTTTCCCGCTTGTCCCCTCTTAAGCTCCCTTCAGCCTCCAAAACAGACAATTCTTGGCATCCCCTGTCACTCCAGAGATCCAGATGGGTTCTGAGGCCCTGTAACGCAATAGCACCAGCGTACACTATGCACCAGTATCTACCAAAGCCTTATATACTTCTGTGGGTCTGATGTGCCAGGCTATCAAATCCAATATACCCAGTCATCCCTTTCCTCCTCCTGGCAGAAGGAAGGGACCCTCTATTCCTGTTCCTGGTTAGAGCATTCACTGTCTGCAGTGCCAGACCAGAAGTCCCCTCACCAGGATCAAGAGAGGTAATGTCAGTTCTTCTATGTCTGGGAGGTTGCTGATTGCCGTCTTGTGTCTGCAGAAACTAGAGTGACAACTTTCTTGGGTGGCCCCTTCTTAACAGCTCTCTTCTCTCTCAGTTCACGGGCACGAGCTTCCAGCTTAAAGGTGGGTTCACCATCCCACTTCCTCATGTCCTCTCCCTGGTCACACAGAAAGAACCAGAGTGCACCACGTGTCATGTGTCTGGGGATCTCTTTCCCTCTGATCAGGGCAGGAGAAGACTGATTTCTTGGACTACCCTTGACAGCCGAAGTGCTGGCCTGTAGGCATGATGAGGTACAAAGAGTTTCTTCTAAGTTTTGGAGCCAGAAAGATGCCCTCTCCACAGTTGGTGTATCCATTTCTGGGCAATACATTGCTGCCAAGCTGTTAGAATATGATGCAGGGGCACTCTGAATTACCTTCCTCCACATGGCCATTGTGCAAGGGACATCCTCTGGATCTTTAGAAATGTTATCATTTTTTAGATCACTATAGAGGATTTCCAGCACTGCTAATTCTCTCAGGTACTGGATACCTTCATCTGCAGTGGTCCACTTTCCTGGGGAGTTCACAAGATCTTCCTTAAATGGATATCTTGCCTTCACACTTGAGAGCAGTCGTCTCCAGAGACTGCAGATTGCTGTCTCTTTTCCAATTCCTCTTTCAATTCCCCGATCTCTAGCAAGGGATCCCAGCTGTTGGGCTTCCCTACCTTCCAGTAGGTGACCATCAGCCCCATAATCCCAGCATCGAAGCAGCCAGGCAGCAATCCGCTCATCTGGCTGGCGGCTGTAATCTTTCCACAAGTCTCGAAGTCCTGATGATGTCAGAGACCGGGTAATTTCTGTTTCCTGTCTGAATTCTTTTACTCCTTTCTCTGATTTGTTTATTGAAGGACTAGTTTCTTGATCAGACCCTTCCCTTCCTGATGATTCTGCTTCTTCTTTTTCTTCTTCTTTTTCTTCTTCTTTTTCTTCTTTTTCTTTGTCTTCTTCCTCTTCTTTTTTTTCTTCTTCCTTTTCTTCTCTGCCTTCTTTTTCTTTTTCTTCTTCCTCTTCTAATTTTTCTTCCTTTTCTTCTTTTTCTTCTTTTTCTTTTTCCTCTTCTTTTTTTTCTTCTTCCTCTTCATTTTTTTCTTTTTCTTCTTCCTCCCTTTCTAATTGACAATAGGGACTTGTAGTTCTCCTTGCCCACCGTTTCTTTTCCATTACGGGGACAGTTACAGTCATTGTTGTGGTCTGGGTCCCTATCTCAACCATCGTGTCCTCAAACAGAGTTTGTGTCCCTGCCTCAGTCACAGTCCTCTGAGAGTGCTGAACTATGGCTCGGTAGGCACAGGCCAGGCCCCAGCACAGGGCGAGAAGCTGCTGGTTTTCATTGGGTTGGGCAAGGCACCCCTCTATCAGCTGACGGGTCAGTCTGTCAGGGTTGATCACCTGCTCAGGCGTAAAGTCCCAGGCAACGGGAGGTGATAGCCGCCCTAGGAACCTGCCCAAATCCTTCCATGCACCCTGCCACCCAGGAACTGATCTCTTCAGGGAACGTTTTGGAATCACCTCACTCAAAATTTGTTTTCTCATACACCAGCATGACATAAGATTCCACAAACCCCACAATATGCTTACAGTACTAATTAAACAGATCATGTAAGGATGAACAAGGACCGCGGGAGCCTGCATAATAAAAGCATCTGCATCAATTCCGGGTAGGAAGAGAGAGATGTATTCCCTCATTGTCTCCACAAGATAGCTCCCCCAGCACAGCAAGGCCATCAATGCCAGGGAAAAGCACAGAGCCATTGTTTGTATTAACATGTTCCCAAACTCAGCAAAATAAAGAGATAAGCAGCGCAGCCGACAAACTATGTTCCACACAGGAGCTTGCTACTGGATAACTAATATTACTATAGCATGCAATATATATAAATAGGTCCCACCCCACATCAGGCACTAAAAAGGACTGTGGTGAGTTGATCCAGGCTGGATTCCAGGTGCCCACCAAGCCACTCTATCACTTTCCCTTCTCAGCTGGTCAGGGGAGAGAAAATAAGACGGAAAACAGCTCGCAGGTTGAGATAGGCAGGTCAGCAAAGCAAAAGCGAAAGGTTGCGCATGCACAAGCAAAGGAAAAAAACCCCAAAGATTTTATTTTCTACTTCCCATCAGCAAGTGATGTCCGGCCACTTCCCAGGAAGCAGGGCTTCAGGACATGTAGCAGTTGCTCTGGAAGGCAAATGTTGTAAATAACCAATGTCCCCCACTTCCTCCTCCTTTTCCTAGCTTTTATATCCAAGCAGACGTCATATGGTATGGGATATCCCTTTGGTCAGTTTGGGTCAGCTGGCCTAGTTGTGTCTCCTCCCAAGAGCTTGCCCACTCCCAGCCTACTGATGTGGGGGCAGAATGTTGGAGAGACAGAGCTGAGGCTGTGCCAGCTCTGCTCAGCAGCAGCCAAAACACTGGAGTGTTATCAGCTCCTTTCTAGCTCCCAACGCAAAGCATAGCACTGGGAGGGCTGAGCTCCATCTCAGCCAGGCCCAATGCAGGATCTTAAGCCACAAAGTTAACTCACAATTTTCAAGTAAGAGAAATTTAAATACTGGTACCTGTTTTAAAAAGTTTATTATCACCCACCTTTCTCCTTCTACTGTTGGCAAGCTGTTTATAAAGCGAACTGAATGAATAATTTAACCTGGGAATCCTGGCTGCAACTGGGAAGCAGCACCAGCCCCACACAACTGTCCTGGGCCACTAATGCAGATTTTTCTGCTCTGAGACAGGACAGAGATTCCCTCGATTTTTTTGACTACCAACAAAAATAAATGCTTACTAGGAAAAGTAATCTTGGAAATGTAATCCTAAACTCAGGAGAAAACCTTAGTACTGTTTACAGCACTTCCTATGCATACTGCATTTGCTCTGCTGCTCTTCCTTACTGTATCATTCCTCCTGTTTTTTATATTTGGGACTTCAGTAACAGCTGAGAAGGTAGGAAACTGCATGGATCATTACTAGCTTGATTATTTTTTGACATTACAGTTCTCACATTACTCTTTTGATACTCACACTATTTTTCATACTTAGAAATTATTAGCTCTTTGGAGCTATTCCTGCACAAGGGTAGGGGGCTTTTATGTACATACAGCAAATAGGCCATGAGAATGATGATAAATCTAACTAAAACAACAGAACTCACTATAAAGATATTGATTTGAAGCATTTCTCTTACAGAATTTTAAAATTATATTCTGTGAAACTGTTTACAGTATTTTTATCTCTTTCATTGTTATTACAATTTAAAAGAATAACTAAAAATACCCTATGAAAAATCAAAACAATGGAGCAGTCCAATTCGACTGTATTTATTCAGCACGCTCCAAGAAATTAGGATGCAGTTTATCAGCAACTATGCTTAATTAGTAAGAAACCTATTTAAACCTAATGATACGCATGGCCAAGATTGCTGCTGCCCAATGGAGACAGTAGTTCCGCTTAATTGGGATGCTTTAAGGTGGTACAATTGTTGAAACTGATGCTCTGCTCTGCTGGTTCAGGCTTGCAGTGGTTCTCTCGCTCCCTCCCCAACTTGCTGGGAACATTTTGCAATTGGAGCTGACATAGCACCCAAAGGGCTCCCTGAATGATGCCTTTTACTTCCCAACTCGTGCCTCTGGCACCAGTTCTGCACTGCCAGCTGCCCCACTGCACAACAAATCTGCTGCCAAGGACAGGGGTGACTCAGGGGCAAGGTCTGCTGTCACCTTCCTTGACTTGAGTTGTGAACCGGCACTTTTCAGTAGCTGGGAGGCCTTTATCATCAGCTCAAGGGTTCAGCAATGCAACACAGACATACCTGCTACACCTACCACACAGAGGAGCAGCAGTTACAGATGCCTGAATGATTTCAATGAAACGTTTAACAAGTTTGTGACTCCCGCTGCTGTGACTGCCTCCTCAGCAAATGCCCGATGATTTTTATACTTTCCATTACCGCTACAACACCTGAGAGCTGCTCACTAACCTGTGGGAAATGGAGATGAAGCCTTAGCTCAGCTCCTAGAAGAGCCTCCCTCTCACTCAACCCTTTTGTTGGCAGCCTCAGTGGGAAAGGGTCACCAAGAGAGTCACGTATTTTCTCAAACCTGCAGATGATCTCCCCGAATCACTCTGCCAGGCAATATAAGGAAGCTTGCAAAGTAGCTGATCTGTCACACAGAAACAAAAAAAATTGGCTCAAAAGATGGAAGTTTCTTGTGGCCATTAAATTTACTCTGAATAAATAAGGCAGCATTTGAGACAAAGTACCAAAGCCAGGACAAAGTTTGCTCAGTCTGCAGCACTTGGCAGTGTGTCAGTATAACACGAGATGGCTCCACTTCCATCAACAAGGAGCTTAGTGCCACTGCAGAGTCCCTCGCATCCAGCTAATCGTGCCCATCGACTGAAACCAGACCTGTCAAACTGTCCCGTGCCCATCCACTCAGCCCTTGGGACCAAGGAGCAGAACAGTGTTGCAGCCTGTAACAGGGTGAGCTGGGAAGGTAACACAAGCCTGGGAAAAAATGTGAAAAGGGACATAACTCCAAGCTGCTTTACAGATCAGCAGCTGTCTTCAGCAACAGACTGAAATACGGGAGACCACATAAGGGAGCCAGCCTTCAGTAACTGGAAATATTTAAGGGCAGTATAGGTATGATCCATCTTTAACTGAACATTCTTACCATCCTCTTTTGCACTTTTGTTGTTTCCTTCTGGCTTTTCACATCCAAAATACCCTGCAGAATCAATGCAGACATTTCGTGAAAAAGGCTTGGTTCGGAAAGTGTCTGCACTAGTTCCTATATAAAGTTCCACTAGGGTTTTGCTAGTACAGTCCTGCTGCTATGTATTGATGTTCTCAGCGTAGGCTGGTGGGAGGATGACAGAACAGCTGAGGCAGAAAAGACCAGAAACATCAGCATTAGCCACAACAACAGCAGGTGGAGGGAGGGAGGAGATAGAAAGACCACTAAGTGTGTAGGGAAAATGGAAAACCAGAAGGCTTCAGAGAAAAGAGGAAAGGAGAAGGAAGGGTAAGAGAGTAGAAAAATTGCACACCAACCCTAAACCACCTGAGGAGCAGGACACTGATTCAGAGCAGGCACTTGCCGTGGGCACAGGTGGCTCAGTTTACCATGACAGTCTGTAGGGACTGGAAACAGGAACGCAGATGCAGACAGTTAGCGCACCTACTTAGAAGTAAAACAGGGCTTCTACTTGTCACTGTGAGCGTGTCTGTCTGGCAGGGTATATCCATGCAAGGTGATGCAGGGGATTTTGGTGCCTGCCAGTACCTCTTCAGAAAACACTGAGCCCCTTTAGCTGTCTCATGTTCGGCTGGATCCAAAACCCTACTTCCAACGGAAGGACCTTCTGGAATACACGGGGGAAAAAGCATCATTTCAGTGGTATGGTTTCACTGTTCAGGAAACAAAACAACACCATTATACAGAGAGAAGGCTGTGTCCTAAAAAATACCAACCTCAGGCTCCCGTGTTTTTACGCAAGACTCTTGCCTGACCCGCTGGATTTACCAACCTTCACTTCCATGGCCTTCCTACTGCTGGTCCTGTTCCCTTCTCACCCGGATGAAGGCCCGCAGGGTGACGGGGACATGAAATCTGCTCAGCCAGGATGTCGGCCCCTCCAGCCACACTGGTGAAGGAACCAGCATGACCGAGCTTCACTATCCATCCAAGGGACAGAGGACTGGACACCTGGCCTAGCACCTGCATCACAGCAAGTACATTTTTGTATGGGGTGACCATGAGGAATAAAAAGGCCTGCCCTGGAACAGCTGCAGCAATACTTTGAGAACGCAGAAACGCAGAAGATCCTGATAACAAACATGGAATCATTTATATCCAGTGAAAAAGCATGAGAACAGCTGAACAAGACCAGCTCTGTACTATTGATTTTCAGATAAATGTCTGGGTCTGGGAGTGACTGCAAGCATAAAATGAGAGGATTTGAACGGAAAGTTAAATGCTATTTTGGCTCTCCTACGACCTTGCTGGCCATACGCTCTACGAAGATTCATTATCAGAGCTGTAATTTGGTTACCACTACAACAGTTTCAGGCTTCCCAGCAGCCTGGGAAGCAGCTTGCTAGAGCTGCTGAGGTTAAAGACAATTATCTTTTTTTTCTTTTTTTTTTAGCTATATGAATGATCATTACACAGGATTGCTAAAGAAGCAAACTGTCAAAGTCATTTCATTTATTTCTTAATATCACATCTGTACAATTTTCATACATACAGCAGGAAATGCACATTGGTTACACAACGGCATTTGGCTGCATTTCCAAGTATAATACAGTAAGTGCAACTCCACTTAAAATGTACATTTATACAACTTAAACAAATTAAGGATTGCTACACCACTATCTGTGACAGTATAAAGCTTCCTTTATGTTATGTCTCATTACTAAACCACTTCCCGGTTAAATATAAAACATATTCAATCGTTTTAAAATGGCCTTTGTGGTACCTGGCCAGCATATAAAATATTTGTTGTTTAAAATTTAACCATTAACTTTTTGTTTTAAAAAATAATCCTCTAAGCCTATTTAAACATTTGCTATTGAACTGTTATACTGACACTTTGTAGCAGGAACCATATTTTACCCTCCTTTTGTTTGCTCTTGCTTATCACCAAAAGAAGTTACATTTGCAATTTATTGGAGCTTTATTCAGATACAGCCAGGTGGTTAAACTATTTAACAATTTTGCTCAAAAGGTAAATAACATTTTTCATTAAAGAAAACAAAATTACATTTTAGAGATATTTGCCAAAATTTTAATGGGTAGAGTGCTACCAGCACTAAAAAAAAAAAGAAGAAAAGAAAAGGAAAGAAATAAAGAAAATTATTAATTTATCTTTTAAGAAACACCCGAATATTCTTATAATTTTACTTTTGGAATAGATTGGTCCACGGACCACATTCTTGTTACAGCTCACCAAATGAAAACCAAAATTGCTTATTGCCGTCCCTGTAACAGGAATGGTTCAGTTTTAAACCTCCTTTAAAAATACACATTTTACAACCCTTTCACCTCAACAAAGGTGACAATGACAATAAATACACTGGTTTGGTGGGTTTTTTCCTTCACTATGGAAAGTCTACAAACTACCTATTGTATGCCCTTTCTTTTTTAGATTTCTCCAATGCCTTGTCCATAGTTTTCTCGTTTTCTCCTCTACATTTGGGGCAGTACCATTTGCCCTTTGGTTTATGGTTGAGTCCCACACAAGAAAAGTGAAACCATTCAATGGGGCACTCATCATTATCACATCCTATCATTTCTCCATAGGAGACTTGGTTGCACAAGCAGTATGTTGGCTCATTAGGGTCAATCGGAAGGTCAGGGGGAGAAGCTTCCCGCTCTGCTTTAGCCTTGGATCGTTTCTTCTTCTTGGATGTTTTTGCTTTCTTCTCCTTTGGTGTTCCTGAGGTGATGTCATCATGATCATGATTATTTGAGGCATTTTCTCGATTCTCATTATTCCTTTGCCTCCTTGATCTCTTGTTGTTGGGCTTTTCAGCCTGTGCGATTGTCTCATTCTTTGACTTATCCTGGCTGGCTTTCCCGCTGTTTCCAGTGGTGTCATTAGTCTCTTGACAAGTCTCAAAGAGTTCCACATGGCTGTCCACTTGCCTTGTTCTGTTCTCAACGAGCTCCACCATCTGACTGACGATTTGGATCTTCTCGTCCCCCAGTTCCTGACTTCGAATCAAGGCTCTCTGTATGCAGTGCAACATCCGTCTCTTCTGCACAGCATCTGTCTCTCGTTTAAATTTTTCATAGTAATCATCCAGGTCCTTCAGAATCTCTGCAAAGAAGAAATAAAAACTATAAATACTTCTGACAAAGGAGAATGGCAAAACAATACCTCCCATTTTTCCTTCCATACAGCAACAATTTCTTGTAAGGCGCAGCGCTGATCAAAGACAGATTCCCTGAAGCTCGTATCTGACAAGCGGCTCATGACTCCACTGGATTACTTTTGTTCTAGTTGGTCCCACAGGAATGGAATGCAAATGCTGATTTAGAAGAAAGAAGTGACTAAATGTATTTCTATGTATGCTGATAATACTTCCCTTTAAGCTTTTCAGTAATTAAAAATAACTAACTAAATGAATACACATATTATCCAAAGTTCCAAAATTAACTGCAAAATTAGAAGGGAAATTAATGACCATTTTCTGTTTAACAACATCAACATTTTTAGTGAATGACAGAGTGGGAGAAAGACAGCAGGACAGAAAGAAAGCACAAACCAGTGTAGAACCACGTTGCTGGGTTACTTGACAAGAGATGCAGAAGCACCAAATACATGGTCTGGACCAAAAGCTATTTCATCCAATACTGCTGAGCTATTTCTGATGAAAATATGAGGCCATGTAAATGTCTGGATTGCAGAATTAGGATTACAATATCCAGGATGTTAAGATTATTTCCTACCTATACTTTCTGTAAAATACATGTTGCTACTTTTTAAAACACAAAAGTATTATCTTCATTAAACATTTACTGCAGAGCAGGAGATAAAGTTGAAAGATAACATTAAAGATGATAGGCAACAATGGGAGCAGCTAGAGCTTCTACTTTGAAATGCTGGCACTGAAAATACGTTAGATCCTGAACTGCATCTCAATGATTGTTCCAATAGTTTATAAGAAACAACAACGCACAAAGTGTCTAGAGTTTCAAGAAGGGCTCTGGAAACCTATTTTTAAGAAGACGTTTTTGAGTTTCATCATGATACACAAATCAACTAAAGCATACAAGACACTCAGCATCCCATATCAACTCCTCAAAAACACATGGAATGTTTTTCCTGCATCTCCTTTCTTCTCTGAATTTTCCCTTTCTCACAGGTTAGAACATTCTGTCTTAGAGAAGCAAAATATACCGAGATATAAAATCCGACCTCAATTCATCTAACAGAAACCAGGATCTATCATACATGCAAATGGCATTACCAAAACTTTTTAAAAGTTACAGTTATTTATTTATTTATTTACTTACTTATTTATTTATTAACAGGAGAATGTGACACATATGCAAACCAAGAGTTACCCTGTGGTTTAGGTTGTGTCCTTCCTGGGCAGTTTTTAAACACACATGATTTCCAGTGAAGATGTGGAAATATTATGCAGGCTTCAGATTTTAGAGCTGCAGCTTGTCCTTCACACGCTGGTTAAGCATGACCTCTCAGATGGTTCTGCAACATAACCTATCTGACCAAATCAGTATTCTCATATGTTAGTAACCATCTCAAGCAACTGTTGGGGGTTTTTTTCTACCTACAAAAAACCTCCAAAACAAAACAACAACAAAAAAATACCAAAAAGAAAGGCAAACCTAAAATGCCACCAAAAGACCCTTCAAACATACAGCAGATTCCACACTCAGGAAGGCTGAAAGAGCTGTGTTAATTATTTTCAGTGTCTGAAATGCAGAAGTTTTATGCTTTAAGCTTCGGCACTTGACTCATGTCATCAGTTTAACCCATCTGAATCTGGTGGGTGGGCATCTTCCACGAAGAACAGTCTGTCTCAACAGCACAAAGCAAGTACTGACTGAAGTTCGGCGTTAGGAAAACTTCGATTCTAGCACTGCACGCTGCCATTCCCGCCCGGCAGCAGCTCCCGGCCCTGCGCTGCTATGCGGGAGAAGCCCTGGCTGCAGGCGGGGATCCTGCAGAGCGCTGCCGAGCGCGGCCCGGCACGGGCGTGCTTGGTATGTGAGACACGGAGCGGGAGCTGCCGCAAAGCCGAGGATGCTCAGCACCGGCGTCGGGAGCGCGCTGCTCGCTCGGGGCAGCGGCCGAGAGAAGCATCGGGGCGGCTGTGCTGCGGCTCGGGGGCTGCCTGGGGCTGTCCGCCTCGGGAGCCCGCGTTCACGGGAATTCCAGGAAACCGCGCTCCCGCTGCAACAGCGAGAAAGCTGCGTTCTGCGCGCTTGGCGAACGCACACTGCCGGCATCACAAACGCCACTCAACCGAGGGGAAACCATGCTGCCAGAGCTGTACTCCCAGCGCAGCTCCGCAGCCTCACGGGGCCTGAAACACCGCGGAACGACGGCGAGCGGGACACGGGCGAGAGCCCGGCCCCCTCCCCGCCCCTCTGCGGCGCCCGGGGCCGCCCCGGAGGTGACGGAGCCGCCATTGTTCTCGGGCAGGAAACCGGGGCGTCCCCGCGGAGGGACAGGGGGGCGCGAGGGGGGGGCGGGGCGACCCCGCCCCCGCCGTCCCGAGCGGGGCCGAACAGACCAGCCCGCAGCAAGAAACAAGAGATTGACAGCGGGAAGAGAC
>VZRR01008592.1:0-40673 GCA_013398015.1 Oreocharis arfaki
ATAATATATATGATATATTATATATGATACGATATATTATAGCATATGTGCTATATAAGATAGAGCTAAGCACCTATTTTAACCACAGATGGATTTTGAGTTCAAAATCCATCTGATCATTATCTGCCAAGCTCCGTAGGAGAAACCAGTTGACACCTGATAGAAATCTTCTAGCCAGACCCCAGTTATTCCATGGGACACAAATACTGAGGGCTAAAAATCAGCCTCAGAGCATGCTGTTTCTTGGATGAAGGGATGGTATCCACATTTTCCCTGCTGCTCCCTCCCCGAACTTGGAGCAGAGGTGCCTGCACAGATACTCAGGGACGTGGGGTACCCTCAGTGGAACTTGTGCAAGGGACAAGAAAAGCCCTCTGCCTGCAGATAGCTTGTCCCAGCATCTCTCTTGTCTCTTGCTTTCTTCCACCACCTTGCAAAATGGAGGTGCATATCAGCACCAAGTCCTGCTGCAGGAGCCAGCAGAGCAGAGATGCTGCTTCACCTACCTTCTTCCTGAGCCTCTTCTGTGCATGGGAAACGTCACACAGCAAAAGAAACAGGAGAAAATTAAAACAGGAAATATGTTATTGGAACATTCCTGAGGTTTGCCAAGCTCCCAGGCCGTTATGGGTAAGAATACACAATGATGGAATTACAGGGTGAGAGAGAATTAAAAATAACATTTTTATGGGCACATTATGGGGTTATAAATGTTACTGAAATATGGGAATACGACCACAAGTGAAAACCGCATAAAAAGGCATCCAATATGTTATTCTTTATTAGAGCTGGCTAAAATACCCTAAACCAAATTTTGGTGAATTTTTAACCAAAAATAAAACTGCTGCATTTCTTTTGCTTTACATTTTTTTCTCAAATGGTGAAAAATTTTCACCAACATTTATCAATTTGTGAAATTTCAAACAAATTCATTCCTGAATTTTACCAGATGAATATAAACTTTGCACGGTGTCTCCCCCTTGAAAACATTCATTTTGACACCATTGTGCCAAAAATAAGTCAAGCAGTTCAGTAAAAAAGGTAGAACAAAACAAATATACATATATCTGTTTGCTTTCATATCCATATATGCATATACACACACACATATATATAAAAATTATGTATGTGTGTATATTATAGAATTTTTTAATATATAGATGCATTTTATTTCTTTCATATATATAAATGTTTTGGTTTGGCTTTTTTAAACAAATAAAACAGGCCAAATTTCCTGCCAGCTCAATAAACGACATCAATGTCCACTATTGCCTTGATGCCTGTAGCTCAAGACAGAGTCCTGGCCACTGGGTGTGAGCCATTTGCTCTGGATGTCTTCATGCACATTCTGCCTCCACACTGAGAGAGAAAGAAAGCAGAAGCCATGTCACATACCTTCTTCCTGAGCTTCAGGTGGCAAGTGTCATGGAACAAGAAGCAACAGCAAGCAGGAAAGTGAAAACAAAAAACTGTTAGAAACTGGTGTTGGGGTGAGCTAAGGCCTGGAGAAAAATGATGGTTAGAAAGTGATGGAGAAAAGTTATATGGAAAAGAAATGGATGACATCAGAAAGAGACACAAAGGTCAAGCAAAAGTATGGAGCAAGGAGAAGATACACCTCAGAGGGGTCAGTCATGCAGATTAAAAAGAAAATTGAAAGTCACCTGCCTATTAATTTCGTATCAGTCATTAAATACTTGGAAACAAAAAGTAGACAGTTAGGGAAGAAAGGAGAAAGGCAAGAAATGCTCTTCCTTTAAGGAAGGCTTGTCTGCAGGAGCAACACCCTTCGCTTGCTCTTTCGACATTTGACAAGACACGAAGGATGGAGCATGAAGAACATCTTCTCCTTCCTGGCTCTGCCACTCCATGCAGGACCAGAGAGACAGATGATGGCTGAAGGCAGCTATACAACCTATTTGGTGTCTCTATTTTCTGTTTCTTTTTTTGAGCCCTTGGTCCCTTTAGAAGCAATGCCAGGGAAGTAGTGACTTAAGGATAATGTACCTTACAGCAGAAACTACTGCTCTCAACATAGCCACAGCTGCACCCCTGTTCCCACTACCACTAATGGGAATTCGCCTGTTACAGCAACTTGGAGGAATCCATGTCAAAAAAAGAAAAAAAAATATCTGTTGTGTATAAATCCCTAAAATGGACATTTCTGCACAGGAACAACTCTCTGAGCTGGTCTCACACCCTCCATGAGTAAATATTCCACCTCCAGTAAAGGGTTTTCCTTTCAACCCCTTAGAAGATGCCTTAGACACTAAGGGCAGATTCTGGGAGAAATTCCAAGAGTTTGGCCCTTAGCTCTGTTCCAGGCACCTTGGGAAAATGAAGGATGACAACTGGCAGCTACACTTGCCTGAACTGAAACCAGTGTGTCAAAAATGCCAAGTAAAGACAGTGATACATCTCCTAAATCATCTTCTCCCTGCTGCCTGCAAAAGGTGAAACAAAAACCTTAGGTGAGAAGGGTTTTTCGTGCTCCATCTTTCCAGATCAGCACTCTGTCTCTCACAGCTTGTCAAATCACATTTTGCCAGCTAAAGGCATGGTAAGAAACTTCATCTTTGCCAGTTGGTTCTCTGCCTTGCCTTTTCTATCCTCAGCAGTGCCCTGTCAGCTGCTCCTTGGGAGCTGGACAGTCTGCTCTTCTTTTCAGTTTCAAAGTTTAAACTCAATCTGTGGACACTACCAAAACGAGAAGGGCAGGATCTCACCGATGATATGTTATGAGGACTCTGCACCAGTCCCTGCTCTAAAAAGTTCCAAGTTTATGGACAGGTTAGCCCCCAGCTTTTTCACCATCCCCTCATACAAATACTCCATTTCACCGTAACATGAAGGCTCTGCACATCACAGCCCCAAACACTTGACTGTTCTTTTGTTTTCCAACTGATTTACTGATCAAGTGTTTCAGACCGCCTTTAGCAGCAAGCACCAAAGAGAAGGGTGAAGTGTAGACAAGAGAAAAGCAGGACCAAGAATCAAAGAAAGGTAAGTTACGTTCAGCTTTTTTTGTTACCTTCTTCTTCGTACTCCTCTGCATTGAGATGGGAGAGGGGGAAAAAAGCAGACAAATCAACCATCAGCTTTGATACATCGCTAGGACATTAGCCATGGCAGAGCCCTCTGTGCTTAGAGGGATGCTGGGCAAGATGGTTTCTGAGAGGCCACTTGCAAATCAGCAAGTCAAATAACAGATTAAACAACTTTGAAAATAAAAAAGAGGAGTTATAAAAAGGGGAAGATGATAAAGTATTGAATTTTTCCTTAGGCAATGGAAACTCAAGGTTACACGTGCATTACCAGGAAAAGGTAGCAGAGAGGGCCTCAGAATATATGAAAAATTTCTATGCAAATTGCTTATAAACATTGTGAGGATTTATGTTTTAAAAACACAATGTATTACACATACAAAAGCTTCAAAATAAATTGCCAGCAGATGGCAGTGCCCGTACAAAAACTAGCAGCATCCCCTCCCACCCGGGCATCAATCTGGGGCTGAAGCCCCACAGGCTGCCCGCAGCACGAACACTGCTAGGGTACTACAGGTAGTATAAAAACACCAGGAGCTGGTGACAGTCAGACAGACAGAAGCACAAAAAAGAGACTTCAGATTTGTCTAACTATACCAGCTGGCACAGCCAGCAAATGTTGCAGGCTTGCACAGAAGCAATTACAGACAGATTTAAGACTTACCCTCTCCTTGTTCCCTGTGAGAGAGGAAAAAAGGATATTGAAACTAGGTAAGTATTTATCCCGCTCTGTACTGACGTCAAGCTTTAAACCATACACTGAAGCAACCCAATGCAATGTTGTTTAAAGTCTGTTGTTTCTCCTTCCCCCCCATTTTCTCTGCTCATCCAGGAGAGATTTGGTTTTAAGAGCAGTAAAGTGACTGGGTTTTGGTTTATTTTAAACAATGTTCCTGATTCTGAAGGTGCGTATGGATCCATATCCAGGAATAATCCTCCATGCCAGGGCTCTGACACGATACCCACACATGAGCACTGTGCAGGGGCTGATAAAGGCAGCCCTCAGTCCCAGTGTGCCAAGCAAGCCAGCCTGCAGCCAATGGCCCACACCAACCCAGATGCGCTACAGCCTCCCTGAACCCTAGGGCTGTCTAAATAAACCTGGCGTAAAACAGGTGCTGCTCAATGTTTATCCCATGGCTGTAGCAACACAAGTCTTGTGGTCTGTTCCCATTCCTTGCCCACACTTGCCAGCTTCTCCTGTTCTACCATCCCCTTGCATGAAACCCAAGTCCCATAGCAGCCCTGGGGCCACATCCTAAAGGAAAGATATGTTAGTTAGGGATTGCCTGAAAAAGGTGCCAAATTACATCCTTAAAAAATGTATTTAAGAGCTGGACAGAATGATACAAGTTGAGTTGAACTTCAGAGAGCTAAGGGACCACTGCAAGTCAGTCCATGATTCCTCTGACCCCATGACTGCCCTAAATCTCCCTTCTGTACCTTCCGATGCAAAAAATGTCAAATGATCCCATTGGGTTTGGTCATATTACTCTAGATTTGTTAAACCATGGAAGAAAGCATCTTTTCCACTGCACTGTGGATTTTATTTCCCCTCCTCCAGGTGCAGTGCCACAATCATGGAGGGTAGGCTGAGCTGGGTGGAGGTGTTTGGGAGACATCCTGTGTTGGACACGAGGGGTCTTTGGCCCTCTAAGTCAAGATGTCCCTTTTTCACTGGCTCGGGGGGCTTCAGGCTGAACACAGAGCAGCAACCTGCAGGGATGCCCTCGCTCTGCTGTGTGGAGCCAAGCTGAGCAGATAAACACACAGACAACTTTCTCTCTACTTACACTTCCTCGGTATCAGACATGTTGGCAATTAGTTTCTAGACAGAAGAGAAAGAGAAGGAAAGGAAAACAAACAAACAAACAAAAAGAAGAAGAAGAAGAAAGGTGTTATTAGTGAGTGCACCTCATAAAAAATACCAAGACAGAAGCAGATGGATTGACATTTGAGGACAAAAAAAGCCAAGCACCTGCTTTCTCACACAGCAACCAGCTCCCCACCAACACTGACATTCTGGGAGAAGCACAAACCTTTGCCAGCCATGTCAGAGGACAAGGGGAGAGGAGGAGAAAAAGATAATCTGCAAAGACATCCCATCTACTCAGCTGCTTCCCACAGGCAGACCCAGGGGCTGCCTAGTCACAGCTTTAAATTACAAAATCCCCAGAGCTCAGGGAGACAGGCAAGGCCAGGGTGTCCTCCCGCACCCATCTGACATTTCCATCGCTCCAGCAAGATCAGAGGAATTTCTCCTTCTTTTGTGCTCCCACAAGTGGGAAGGTGCCAGCTCAGTCAGAGTTACAAAAATAACTGAAACTACCAGTATACCTAGAGAAAATTTGTCAGCACCCAGAAGTGCATCTGGTTTATACAACTGATGAGTGAGTGAACAATAATTTTTTGATTAGTTTAAGATGAAAACCAGCCACATGCCTAGTTCGGCAGCTCACATTGATATAACCATTTCTATGTAATGCAACATTCTGGCTTTGCTAAAAGCATCAGCTGCCCCGAGGCTGGGGGATAAGATGAGGAAAGGCCCCTGAATATTTCTCCAAACCCACAGCAGATCTTAAATTAGAAAGCCAGACTTCTCCTTGCTGGCCCAAACCCCAACTTTCATGACTTCATTATTCAGCTGATATATGAGAGATGTCTTGAAGGAGCAGGTGGGCTGACTTAGGTTCAAAAGGAACAACTGCAGCTCAGCAGCTTTCTATTTCAGAGGAAGGCAGTAATCCCACAGGCTCCAACCCTTCCCTATAAGGGATTCTCTCCATTCCACAGCAATGACCTTGGGCACCATACATTAACATCAACAGGATTTAAAACCCCCACATTGCAAGAAAAGATAAACAGCCAATGTTTTTTCTTCTAGTTCCTCACTTATTCTCTTTCTAAACTTCAGCATTGCCCTGGAAGTAGTGCCAGCAGTGGCTGTGTTATGGCCTGACCTGAGGTGCTGGATGGGAGGGGTAATCTACCGGCAGGACACATGAGATTTGGCTCCAGTGGTCTCTTGGTCCTAGGCTGCTTTTAACTCTGTAGCTATGGCTGCCCACTCCTTGAGTGCAAGAGCCATCCCAAGGAGTACTTTGGGGACTCTAGTCCTACCAGGCAGGGGGAGCGGGGGGAATTTTGTGTTTGGGAGGAATTTCAGCTTTCAAATGACTTTTCTGCTCGCCAATTCACACTGCTGCTTCTGTTAATTACTTGAATGCTACAAGACTGCTGGTCTCTCTCCCCTGGTCTTTTCAGTCTAGGTTTCATAAAATCTTCAGCATGAACACTTCCACTTGCTACCTGCTCAGTGGCTAGCATATCAGCAGTCTCATTTCAGTCTTCAAAAATAATTCAAGCTATTAGCAATAATGCTTGACAGTATGTTGGTTTATGCAACAGGACAGCAGAGCTTCTCCAGGCAAAAGCCTGCAGAGGGAACCTGCCTAATGCCCAGCTGTTGACTTCTCCCAAAATACATGTTCTGTAAAGACTCAGGGCAATGGCCAATCCTCCCATGGATTAAACCTTTATAAATGCAGCTTTCTTTCTTCCCAAGGTGGAGGATTTTAAAAAATAAGAGGACTTTTAAAAGGCTGTGGGCTAAACTCCTCTCTCATTCCAGTAAGAAGAAGAATAATACCACTAAATGGTGAAGAAATCAGCTCGAGAACCCTCTGTGTGCAGACAGAGAGGGAGCATCTGTTCAGTGCAGGGCAGGCACGTAGCGCAGCGCACGCTGTTCTTTCCAAGGCAATTGAAGTCAACGGGAGCCTTTGCTATCAGGCTTTCCATTAGCAGTTATTGGAATGAGCTCATCTAGTCTCCAATTTAGCTCTAAGGACATCTTGCTGAGGGTTGTAACATTGGCTGTTCCCCTACCGCCTTCCATATTTGTTAATCCAAGCGCTGCAAATGCGAATGGGATTTTGCATGGCATCTGTCCGTGTGCTATAAAAGCGGAGCGAGAATGCCAGCATCCCTGACACCACAAGACCCCAACCCTGAGGGGGTTTCTTGGCCCCAGATAAAATGAATTAATAACAAGTACATTGGCAGACTCTGTACAAAGATGAGCCAGACGCAGGAACCCCACAGGTTCAGAGAGGGCAGAGGGGACAAAAAAATTCAGGGGAAGATCACAGATTTCAGCCTTGCAAGGGCCAAACGTTCAACCAGGTTTGGTCCCTCTGTCAGGAAAAGCTGGCATTTAAGGCAGCAGCTGACTGCCACTGCCCCTGGCTGGAAAGGTAAAAAGGTTTAGCTTCAAGAAGAACAAGGTGTCTGTCCACTTCATGGCATTCAAAAGCCATCTGGTCCCTTAAAGCCAGGGGCAAAACGCAGACTGCCATAGCTACAGCCACACAAGACAAGAAGGGTCCTTGATGCCCAGCGCTATCCACATAGCTAACTCTGTCATCAAAGCAGCCAGCAAAATTGGACTATATTTACATCCAAAAGGCAATAAAGAAAGCAATCTGTTAAGAGCGGCAGTTTTTGCAGTCAGGATTAAGTTCGCCCCAAGGCAATGGAAAGTCTCCAGCTGGCTCGGGATTACCCTTTGGTGGAAATTACTTTACACACAGCAAATGCAGCCCAGGATTAAGGCTGTTAGCACCTTCAGGCAATAATTGGGCTTTGTTTGTATAGTGGCAGAAAAACGGATTCTGGTCTTGACTGAGGTTTAAGGATGTAATAAAATCAATTAGTTAATACTGCCCACCCTTTGGAAGGAAATCAAAACACATGGGAAAGTTTCACCAGACAGAAAACTTCCTGCCTGCTCCCAGCCCTTAAAGGTGAAAGCAAAGGTTATTTTCTGCATTTTGTTCAAGCCAAGCAGGTCACTGGAAGGACAAATACACCGATCCTTAGCCCCAGGTGGGCAGGAATACCATGTCCCTTTTGGCCCCAAATGCTCCTGGCCTCAGCTGAAAGAGCAGAGCCAGCACATCCCAAGAAGCCTCTTAGCAGCTGAGAATGCACCCGGGAGGGGGAATGGGCTGCCTTGAACCTCCAGGCCATCCCTGGAAATAACCCACCCATCAATCATCCCCTCCCAAGCCAGGCCATACAAGGTAGGCAAGGTAGCAAGAGCCGTAGGGAAAGGGGGCAGGACAAAAGTGGCCATGCATGGGCAATGGGACCTGGCAGGGACAGCTCTCAGGCAAGGACTGGGGTTGTGATCCACCAAGCACCACATGGCCACTCTTTCCCAACAGAAGCCGGTGCAAACCCACTTTGGGTTTTTTCATGTACATACATATTCTATTAAAACATATGGGTATTGTATATAATACATCTAGTAAATGTATAAACGTGCATATGTTTCTCTCTAACACTGAAGCAGAGTAGCAGAACCCAAGCACCGTGCAGGGTCCACTAACACAGAAAAATCCCAATTCCCTGTCCCAAAATGTACCCTTTATCCTCATCTTCAGAGTGGTATCAGCTGTCTGATCCCTGCAAGGGGTTTTCTAGGGGTATCAAGGCTGAGACAGAGGACAAAAAGCCAGTGGCCATGCTTAGCTTATATCCCCTGCCTTTCCTTGGTTTTAGAATCATCAAGCTAGGAACAGAGCAACAAGATCATCTGGTCCAACCTTCCAGATTGCACGACCACTGTAACCCCTGAACCACTCAGCCATGTCACCCAGGTGCCTCCTGAACATCTCCTGGGGATGCCACCACCTCCCTGGGTCTTGCCCTGGCAATTGCCTACAGCCTCACTAGAGCTCCCCCACATCAGCAGCACAGCTCCCACCCAAATTGCTGGCACCAGAGTCACCTGTACTGGTGTCCCTCCTGCCTTCATAGGATACCCACCACGCAACAGCAAGAAGCTGATCCAAGAAACATAAAAATGGCCATGGAAAACTTCCCCTTCCCACAGAAAATGAGAAAATTGTGAGAAAAATTCCCTGTGTGCGCAGAGGGGCAGGAGGATGCGGGGTAAATTCAGAGGGGTGATGGGATGCTCCCCATATTCATGGCTTCAGACTCCTTCACTTTGCTGGCCTGACCATGCAAAACTCACAGTTTTCTTCTTTCCTGTGGGAGGGGGCAGTTTTCCATGACCACGTTTTTTTTTTCCTCGGATCTGCCTCTAGACCTACAGCCCCCTCATCCACCAGAAGCTCCTTGAGGGTCCTGCCCTTCATACCTCCTGCCTCAGCCATCCCTTTCTCCGGGTGACAGGGGAAGGAGGGTCAGCACTTTTCTCCTGCTGCTGGTGGGAGCATTCCCTGAGTGCCCCAAGAGATCACACTTGATTTCCAGCCCCACATTTTGGGTTGGAAGGGTCTATTCTCCCACTACTAATCCTTCAGAGCCCACAGCACCCAAGCCTCTGTAGGTGGCACAAGACTTGTGAGATGCCCAATTAAAGCCAGGAAGAAGTGCCTTTTGCTTAGGATCCTGCATCAGATCCCAGATACTGTGGCCCCCAACCCTCCCCTGGTGCTTCTCCATTCAAACCAAGGCTCATCCCTTCTGCAGTGTTGCCCCCCAGCAGCACCCCTTGCCAGGGATCCCGCTTACCTGGGAGGAGCAGAGAAGCACCAAGCTCCCTGTCAGAGGGGACGGGCAGGCTGGGATCTGCGAGCGTCCCAAGGTGATGCAGCTCTCAACTTATAGTGACATTTGATCGTCTGGAAGAGCCGATTGGCCCCGGACTCCCGGTGCTGGGCAGGCAAGGGAAGGGAGCAGGGATGGGGCGGGGAGGGGATGAGATGGAGGGGGAAGCAAGGGAAGGGGAGAAAAAAAGGTCATACCATGTATAGGAGCAGCTGGAGGAATTGCACAGATGATGCTAAGATGGGAGGGACATGTTTGGAGAAAAAAATCTCCAGGGCTTATGTTTCTATATTTACAACCAGACAGGCAGGCAGGGCTCAAAGAGGGGTATCTGAGGCAAAGGCACCTCAGAAACAAATTGGGGGGGCCCCCATAGCTCTGTGGCGCATGACCACTGCTTAAAACCTGATTGTGGCACCTTGGATCTTACAGTCTCAACACACAGCAGCAACTTCCACTCTCCCCTCTGGGCAGGGGCTCTTCCCAGCTGCCCCTCCACATGCGAAGGGGTTTTGCTGTGCTGCAGGGTGAGAGCTTGGGGAAAGCCTGTGGACCTTCCACGTCCAAAACTCTTTGAAACCAGCAGTCACAGGCACGTGAGAAGGCAGAGGCACCTGGCACACGTGTTGCCTCAAGTGTGTCTGTGTGTGAGTGCTGTGTGGCACACACCCACCTCTCAGAGACTGCCGGGACTCTGCCACGCACCAGGGCTTGAGGGGACCTGGAACAAAAAGAAAGAGAGCAAGAACACAGCAGAAGAGCTTGTAAGCCTTTCTTAGCATGATATGAAGGCGTTAATAACTTTAAGTGAGGACTTCTTTAGGGAGGGCAAGCCCAGGTGGCTGGAGCCTGGGTGCTTGGAGTGGTTTTGCTGCCAGAGCACTCTGCACAGTTGCATGACTATTCCAGCAGAGGATCGCAGTGCCTCGCACAACCCTCTGGTTCACGGCTTCCATTTCACTAAATATCCCAGGCTTCAGCTTCCCATCCCCTCCCTCCCACCCCTCTCCCCTTGGCAGGGCTCCCCAGCAACACAGCATGTGCCCTCCTGTGTGCCTGGCAGCTCCAGCACCCCCTTCCTCCCCGCCTGTGAGAGCAGAGAACTTCAGGAACTGTGGGGCAGCCGATATTTTTGGCTCAGGTCACAGATTGATTCCTGCCCACTCTTTCCCTGCTGCTTGCAAGAAAGGGTCCCCATCTGAGGATGTAGAGACAAGCTTTTAAAGCTGTGGAGTGGGAGCACAGTGCTGCAGCCTCCCAGGCACCAGGTAACATGCACGAGATAAAAATCTCCTGTCCAGCTTGCCTTTTCCAGCTATCTGGCAGCTTATCCCCTCACCTCCCTCCTGCCAATGTTTTGTTACTTGTCAGGGGGAGGGGGACAGTGCATCCACCCTCGGCACCCTGGCTGCATGTGGGAGTTTGCTGGGTGGGGGAGATGGGTGGGCTGAGGAGAGCAGCAGCTGCATGAGAACACATGGCCAGACCTGGTATCATCACTTCCACTCCCCCCTGCAGCCCTGCAGCTCTGCCCAGAGCACTAACACAGCAAACCGGCTTTCACGCTGTGCTTTCGGAACCACCGAGCGTTTTTGCTGCCTTCCACTGGCTCCTTTCCCTCAAGCTCCCCACCAGCTGGGCACGCCTCCAAGATACTCGCCCAAACCAGCAGCAGAGTGGGGATGCATGGGAGGAGAGGCTCCCAGCTGTTTCTCCTTTCATGTTTGCGGTGGGCCCAGCTTGGCAATGGCATTCACCAGCTCCTGTGCCTGCCTGCCAGCTACGGACTGTCCCTGCTGCTCATGGGGCGCCGCAACTCAGGCCTGTCATGCCAAGGAGCGGATCAGTCAGTTCAAAAGAAAGTGTGTGTGTGTGCATGTGAAGCCTGGACTTACAGCAGGGTGCTTCCCAGCAGCTGTGGGCCTGAACGCTCCCGTGGGCAGGAGCAGCGTGTGGCAGGAGCAGCGTGAGCATCTTGCAGGGCTGCACAGCCTCCACCAGAGCGGTGCTGCTTGTGCACACCGGCAGGGGAGTGCTCACATCACTCAGATTTCACTCTAAGCACCTTGACCAACCTGAGGTTGGTACAAGTGATGGGAGGGACAGGTAATCAGACTTTTCTGCTGCGGCTCCGTTTTCAAATAGATGAGAAGCAAACATTGCTGCCTGCAGTATCCTCTCAGTTCCTGGACATGTCAGACAAGTGCTCCAGACAACATCCATCTTTAGATCACGTGTCATGTCCATGCTCTGTCTTCCCCATCACCACACCCTGGGAGCATGGCCTTTCTGCTTAGTACTGTCTCAAAGGACATCTGTGCATCCTATGGGCTGCCTCTGTCAGAGCACTCGTGTCCGTGTCATGCACCTTATTTCCAGTGCAGCATGATCTGGATCCCTCTTCCCATGGGACTGAGGGTACCTTATCCATCCCTCGGTAAAGAGGGCTTGTCTGATGCACACATCTTACATTTGCTCAGCTGTCACCTGGTTCACAATCAAGGCTCATTCCCTACAGCCCAATTTATGTTTGTCCTTTCTTCCCTTTGTGGGTCTCTCCATCCACTTCAGCACTCAACTATAGGCCTCTCCAACATTTGTTTCACACCTTAGCTGCATACACTGTGGTTTTCACACATTCTCTGTCAAGTCCTTATTTCGTCTTGTGATTCCATCACGCAGTAGTTTCATTCACAACCTGCCACATTTTCCTCATCAGCTTTGTCTCTTCTTACTGTAGACTCCCTTGCTCTAGGATATATATTTTGTGCTGTCTTGACTTCATCTCTTCTCCCTGCACCAGCAGCAAGGTTACTGGGGCTCTCCTTTGAGCTGCCACAGCGCAGCCATGCCAGCCTAGAGACTGAGCAAACCACCACCAAGTACCTCACGCTCCCTACTGATCACAGAGACCAGATGAGGGAGAGATGATCCCAGCTGTGCCTGCAAAAAGCTACCCAATTTCATTAGGTGAGGGTGCAGCAAGGACCTGTTGTTGGAAAAGCCCCTCTCTCCCACCAGCTGCCAGGTTAGGAGACAGCACCAAGGGCAAAAAGCACAGGTGCAGGTCACGGATGTGGACCAGGATCTCAAACCACAAAAAGTCCATCTGCCAGCTGACCTCAGGCCAGAGCCCGACATGCTTTCACTGTGACAGCATCTCCACCTGGGAGAGGGTACAGCAAACCAGTGTCCCTCCTTGAGCAGGAACTAGAGGCTGGGGCAGAGATCTAGACAAGTTTCCATAGGTAGCCTAGCCCAATGTCACATTTCGTCTTGGTAGGTAGGAACACCCAGACTGGCTATTGGAGATGGGCCACAGGAATTTATTGTGTTGCTGGGCCACTTGCAGGGAAGCTGTAATCAGCTCTTCTCATCTTTTCTGGCTTTTGGTTGACCTATTGCGGCAGCCAGTATGCTCAGGGGAGATGCTTTTACACACAGTGCACACACATTAGCCCTGATAATTTTACAAACTGCATAAAGATGGGCACTTTGGTCAAAGGCTTGTGTGTGTGTTTTGTTTAGGTTTGGGTTTTTTTCAAATATCCTTTCCCTGTGCTCATAGCACAGCAGGCAGCATTTTCATGGATCACTGCCTCCACGGCTGGTTAGTACCCAGCCAGAGAGCTGAAACAGCACTGGAAAAGTTCATCTGAAAACCTCTACAGCCCTGCAAGTCTGAAATCCTACACGTTCATTAAAGACTACAGAGCTTGTAAATAAAATCAGCTACATTCTTCCCATAAAACTGGTACTCTTTCACAGCCCAGGAGAGATCCAATTTCTGAAATAAAGCAATACCTATCCCTATCCACCCATTACTCTCCAACACTGAACAAACGGATCTACTTCCAAAGCAGACTTTGCTTTGGCCCACAAGTTGGGCAAGAGGACCTCCTGAGGCCCTTCCTCACCCAGACTTGCCTATGACTCTGCACTCACACCTTCACAGTAGAGCTACAGAGGAACTTCCACTGACACCTTCTGTCATCCAAAAATGGTTAAGTCATCCAAAGTGAATTTAGTTATGAGGAAAATGTGTTTTACTTGAGTTCACAGTCTGAACATTTCTTTGTACCCCCTCCTCTCCAAAGTCACGTTCGAATGCTTTCAACACAACATTTTTACTCTTTTTGCATGATACAGATATTTTGGTTTTGGCATGTTTGTCTGCTTCTACAGATATCAGCCTTGAAATAATTGAAGTTATCCAGAAAAATGTATTAAGATGACTGGGAAAGTGTGGGGATGTGTTTTTCTGTTTTGTGACGTTCAGTTACAAACATTTTACCATTATTCAGGGCAGAGGGGAAATGGGAATCACAAAAGCCATTTAAGAAGGCAAAGTAAATTTTTATACAGTTCCTCTACGCCCTTTCTTCTCTTTATCCCACCCTAGAGAAAGGGATTCTGCAGGGGGGTTTAATCAGCAGTTCAAGGTTAGAGTAGATGCCCTATGTTCATTGAACACTCTTTCCAAGTTAATTGAAGTAGCTGTCAATAAAAAGGCAGATCAGATAGTGGCTAAGTCTGTTCAGAGAAAGGACAGAATATAAATATACATATAATTAATTATTTTCTGCTCCTGGGCAAAATCCAATGACCTGTTTTATGCGGCCAGTCAAGAAGAGATCAGAATAGCCTTAACCTTTACAACCTGCTCCTCTGAGAATCAGCAGACCATTGTCATTTTACTGGTGATAACAGGATCCTGGGGAGTCTGAAACAAGCCAAAGGGGCCAAGAAAAACCCATCTTTCCTCCCTGGCTCCTCTAATACCAACCACTTGGCCCTTGGGCTCAGAATCTCCCTCCTTGGTTGCCTCTTGTCTCCCCAGAAGTGACCTGGCGTGGTGTTTGCCACGCCCAGTGATGCACCCCTTGTAGCAGTCACTCAGATACAGGGAGAGCAAACACTCACCAAGCTGTGGGTTCACCTACCTGAGTCTTGGAAAGTGGCTGGGGAACCTCGAGGTGCCAACACCTTCTCCTGCAGGTGGCTTCATGAATTCGCAAAGGCTCAGAGGCATAAAAAGAAGAATAAAAGGCAACAAAAAAGCATTCTCTTATTAATAGCCACATTACCTATGCACACCTCCATTTACCTTCCTGGTACTGCTGCTCTCCTCCCTGCATCTGGTGGGAGGGAGCCAACCAGCACTTCCAGTGGAGGTCTCTACTGTGTCAGCTGCCTGTCTTATCCGCTCTTAGCCTGTAAGAACAGAAACTCCACATCTTTGGTAAGACATAGGAAGGGATCTGAACACTCCCTGCTTCAGCGTGTGCCAACACAAGCCAGCCCCTCGCATCATTCACATAGAACCTGCTGCTAATACATGCATTAGGCTGATGTGGTTCTGGTGGTGATAGTGGCAGAGCAGGGTACAATGTGTCCTTGGGCATCTTTAAAATCTGTTGAAGTATTCTTATTCATAATGTGGGGTTTTCTTTTCCTAAGTTTCCAGTTGGGTTGGCTCTGGTTGTTATTGTCTGGGGCTTTTTTTTCCAGCACCATCTTCAGTGTTGGGGACACACAAAGTCACTACCTTTTAGCACTCCTAAAAGACGAGGGCAGTTTTGAGACATTGAAGTTTTCCCTCAAAGAGGAATTAATTGTATTAGGATATTTGTATGAAGGATCAAGCGCCTACCCCAAATCCTTCCAGAAGTCTGCACTGCAATAAGGAGCAGCATATCCTGCAGAGCCAGGCAGGATCTCACCAGTCATCAGGGAGGCAGAGAAGGAGAACACAAATGGAGAGCCCACCTCTGACACCTACCCCAAAATACCAGCACACACTTCCCTTCCCACAAGAACCAGCTTCATCAGGTGGACCCAATCCCTGATGGATGCAGAAAGAGCTTTGCTACCTTGATCCAAAACAGAGTAACTCAAAGTCAGGTTAGAGAGGAGTCAATGAGCAACAAGGTTTAGGGAAAAGAAGAAAGAATTTGCCTCCAGAGCTGGCCTTGTGGCATAGCTCACCAGCATCTCAAAAGCCATATGAAACAGGCCAAGCTTAACCTGGGCATACAGCTGCTTTGTAGACGTCCAGGAAACTGCTCTCACGTGCCCCTTCCCCCCCACCTCCATCTTCCTGGGAGCACGTTTAACCCCCCAGCTGCCATGGCATTCACACTTAAAGGCTCCTGAAAGGCTGTGAGAAGGCAGAACCTGAAAAGTCAGTCAGAAAAAGGGATGAAATGCCCCAAGGCCAAGAGGCAGTAAACACTTTCATGGTGTCTGGGCAGCTCACAGGTTGCCCAGGACAAAGGCAGGCATTGGTGCCATCCTTACCAGCCCACTTGAGCAGTCTTAGCCGAGGTATGAGAGTCAAACTACACATAAATCCCTCAACCAAAATTCACCAAACTAATCACTCCAAACCCCTCTGCTCTCAGTGCAGCATTTTCTACCCTTGCATCCTCTGCACATAGCATGCCCCTCGCCAGGAACAAGTAAAGACAGAGCCAGAGTTTGTTCTCTTCCTCTCTCGGGAAGGTAACAATCAAAGCACAGCTCCAAATTTGCATTTTGCAACCCTGACTTTTGCAAAACACTAAATCTTACCAGCCAACTTGAAAAGCCTCCAAGTGGTTTCATCGCCTGGAGCTACTCTGCTAGAATAGCTGTCCTGGCAACACCACCATCCTCTGCCCTTCACCTCCCTGGTACTTGAGACGCCGAACTTTGCAGGGCCGAAGCTGGGAGCACGCAACGGTGTTACTCGATAGCCCCTCTTCACGCTAATTTTAGGTGGTGGAACTTTTTAAAAAGTCCCTTTATTTGTTTTTGAGAAACCTCCTGTAGTTAGTGGCTACCGTAAACACTTTTCCATCTGATGTCTTGAACTCACCTACAGGGCTCTAGAAGTCACAAGAAACCGGCACCTGACATGATCTCAAAAGAACAATCACCTGTTGATTTTGTAAACTGGACTGAGTAACATGATGCGCCCAACATGCAAATGATTTCAGATGGAAACAAATTACACATCAGTAAGTAATGCATTTCTTTTTGGTTTTTTCAGTTAATACTGATTTCTGATTTTTGTGGTAGACTGTTCCTTCATCACTCATTTGTTTGCTCTGGGACATGTCCTTGCTGCATCTGCTTTAGACAACTAAGGCACGATCCCTGTGGGATTCAAGAGATCCTGCTTGGACACCCTAGACCTGGGCTAGGTACCTCTCCAAAGATAAGGGCTCAGGTCTGGCCATTCAAGATTTGAGCTGGGTCTCATCCTGATGCTATCTACACCTAAATGGCTGAGACAGGTTCACAGTGAGGATGATGACTGGGCAGCAGGATGGGAGCCAGGACCAATGCCCAGAGCTGCTGTGTTGTGTCCCCAGAGGAGGTGAGCAAGGCAGGACACCAGTCAAGGTGCTCACAGCAACCACTCACAGTCACTCCACAACCTTGGGGAAGACCCACCTACCTACCCAACCACGCACCTCTGACTGAATAATTACACTCGCAATTTGCTGCTCTGATGCCTTAAAGTGCTCACTTGTATAAACCCCAGTGGTATCCACCCCTTACTTTTCCTCAACCTTTCCCCATTCTTCCCATCATTCTCACAAGTCCCAAGTCTATGACACTTTTTGCAATTTATTTAATGCCTGCCTTTAGCACTGCTAAACCACTATTTCTGAGGAAGAGATGAAACACCTTTCTGAAAATTTCTGATCGAAATCAAATCATTCCACTGCAACCAAAACCCTCAGGGAACTGAATGCAAAATCCCAGGGAAATCACCTGTCTCAGTGTCCTGACACTCAGCATCAGGATCCTAAAGCCGGAGCTATTTCTGAAGCAAATCCTAGCTCCAACTGCACTTTTGTCAATGTGAAATTCATTTTTTTCTCTTAACCTGCTTACATACAGATACATATGTGTGTGTACATATATATAATGCAGCGTCAGGGAACTCAGCATCTTGAGTTGGCAAGGAATTACCCACAGACCAACCTCAGAACCTTGTTCAGCAGTGTCTCAGCTGCCACCTCAGTATTTATAGCCACCCTGCTCTTTGAGCTTGTTTATTTTCCTTCCCAAAGGTGGTGGTGGCAGGAGGCAAAGCTCTGACATTCAGGCTCAGGTGTCCCCAAGGCTGACCTTTCCTTCAAAGAGCAGAAGCTGCAGACACATTTCAAGGAACAAAGTCACTTGGAAACTCTAGACTCTTGTGTCCATTGCAGAGGAGGCCCAGTGCAGAGCTGGGTTGAGCAGAGATCTGTTAATTAGCAGGCACACATATACATTAGGATGGATGTAAAAATGAGCCTATCATTACTTTGTACCTGGAAAGAGAACCAGATGAAGCCCAGCCCCCAGTCTCGAAGCAGAACAAGTGCTACATAAAGACATTAACACTCAAGACAGACTTGAGTTTTCCATTATTTAAGTTTCCCCCAAGTTTAAATAGTGCTGTTTTATGGCATTGCAATAGTCATGGACCACCTTTTTCAATCCCATCTTGCATACATTCACGTAGAATCATCTGTTAAACGCTGCTGGGAAAAAAGCAGCTCTGAAACCTGCCACAGAAAGGCAAGCAGCACATCTCAGTATCACCGGAGCCCCCACAGATTTATTTCAGAGCTGATGCTGCTAAAATGATGTTCCCCTTCTGCATAATCTAGATGGGTAAATTGTAGTGAAGCAACACTTCAAGGTATGCCCCCAGTTCAGAACACTGAGAGCCCACAAAGGGGTTCCCAGTCCCTCTTTTTGGATATTGCCAACAGGATGGTAATTTGGGGAAGCACAGGGGATGCAGGCAGCCAGCAGATAGAGGGACCAGGAAAGCATCACTCTTCTCCACCAGGCTTTGAGGGTAAGACTAATCCTGCAAGACTCACTCAGTGTGACAGTTTGTCCTTATTATGCTCAAAATGCAGCAGTCTCAGGAGAAGACAGAGCTAAGGCCTCAGAGCAAAAGCCTCTGAGATGCCAGTGCTGCAAAAACCACAGTCCTGGGAAAAATGAACAGAGCAAAGATAGGAAGCAGTCAGCTACTGACTAACACCAGACCAGTCACTGCTGCAGAGCGGCACCAGCCTGCTCTCCTTCACTCACAAAACCAGCCACAAGTCCCTGCAGTTTCCTGCTGAGGGAAGAGATGAGCCTCCATCCCCTCATCACACTGCCCAAGATGCACATCCAGCATATCTGGGCTGCAGCATCCCTTTTTATCTTTTTGGGGAGGCAGGGGGAGGTTTCACCATTCTTGTAACCCCACTGCCACTCCCACCACCGTGTGCACACCATGTTACTTTGGGAGGAGAAACAGCACCTCATAAAGCTAATTTAGCTGGGGAAACATCTCCCCTGGCAGATGGAAGTACCTCATAAAGAGCTCCACATCTTTGCTCTGAGCCAGTTCTTTCCCTGGTTCCTGACCACCACTAGAGAGCTCTGGTCTCCCACAACCTTCTCACTTCTCTGCTGTGAGCAGATCCTGAATTACAGCAGTTGTTTGTTGAAACCACATCTAGGTCCCTGTGGGATTTAAGTGGAGAAAATATACTCTGCAAATTAACCCTCCTTAGAGAAGGAATCTCACACAAACAGCCTTTGGGGCCTTCTCTGCCCTCTCCAAACTGGCAGGGCACAGGAACAGTAAGTGGAGAAGTTTTCAGCCATCATTTCCACCAGCCAGCTACAGAACTGTGTTGAAAAATTGGTGCAACCAGTTTGTACACATGCAAAGTAGTGCTGTTGTCACCTCAAGCCAGAATATCTCTGTGCACCACACTGCTACTGCTGCAGCCTCACTTGAAAATCCCAGCACAGCAGAGGAAGGGCTGAAGGGAGGAAAAGGGGGCCATGGTGCTCAGTGCTTTGAAGAACACAGGACTCCTTGGATTCCTACCATGCAGAACTGCAGCAGAGGATGGAGAGAACAAGGGTACCAATCAGCAGAAAGATAAGAGCAAGAAGTTATATTGGGATCCTCTCCTTCCTTACTTACGCTTCCCTAAGGTGTTAGGATAGCAGAAACTCTTCATTGTCTCTACACCATAAAAGTGTTATTACTTGGAAGGTCACCCCCATAAAAAGCTTTTCCATAAAAAGGTAGATGGTTCCAGATAGAGTCATCAGCTCATTAGTGTGCTGGGTTCCAGGACAGACAGCTATACTGGCCTTATCAAAGCTGGATTAGCAGGATACAGAGGAAATTTTTTTTCCTTTTTTTTTTATAGCTGGCATCATCAGTGATTTTGGTTGAAGCCTGTGATGTTGCTCAGGTCTATTACCTAGGGAGCTAAGCTCTGTGTTTTTCCTAGCTGATCACTCCGCAGGAAGTCTCTGCAGGCTGCTCCATTGCTCACCCAAGCACTACTCCTTCCCCCTTTAGAGGCAATTACCCCAAATGAAAAATGCAGCAAAATAACAAGGATCTAAATGGGGCAGAAAGTCCCTTCCCTTTTCTTCTTGTCACTCGGACTGATGCTTCTTCTCCTCCACCTCACATCCAAGTGGAGAGCATAAAGGTCTTGGAAAACAGCTTTGCTGCAGAGACTCTGACATGAACAAAATTCTCAAGAGTTGCCATCATTACAATATCTTCTTCAAATTTTATTAAATGCTTACAAAAAAAAATAAAAAAGAAAATCCAGGGGGCAGGAAGTTTTAAGCAGAAAGCACACTGATGCAGGGGGAGAAACAAGCTGCCCTCCCTCCCAGGAGGGTAGAAACAAGTTGCAAAATTATGTTGACATGGGAAGAAGGTAGGAATGAGACTTTAAAGAGGGGCCAGGGGACATGTTAACACCATGAAGTATGAAGACATGGGAGAGTTCAGAAACAACCCTAGAAGCTGATTTGCAGGCCTCAGGCCCAACGCCAGAAATGCCACTCTTCAGGGACTCAGTTTCCTCAGGTTCACAGCAAGCCTTGGTCTCCACAAACAACTCACTAGGATGCCATTTCACCAAGATAGCTTCCAGCATAAGAGCAGCAGCCATTTCCCAGATATCCTGCTCAGCTTCAGGAACACAGCTAGGCAAGTTATCAGGGTGCCACCACATCTGACTTTTAGAAATGTTTCAGTCAATGGCACTGGAGCCCACAGGTTAGAGAATAAGCAAATCACTTTCCCAGAGAAGGGAGATAATACCAGCGGTCAGCACTCCCCATTTGGGAAAGGAGACCTCCAATCCATCTTAGACAGGCAGAGGAAGGCAGCAGCTATTTGAAACAAAGCTGCTATTGCCCTGCTGAGACAGAAAAGTGGCAGGAACATTTCAGCATGGGTACATAACTGTGATTAAAGGATGATCTGGGACCTAATGAAAAAAATAATTGGACTAAGTTGAATGCAATTTGATATACACAGAGACCAGCAGATGGAAGTCCTTCAAAGCAGATGATGTAGAGGGACAGAGGCTGCATCATAAACAGGGGAAGACTTTACCCACAGCTGCCACCAACAGAGTGACAAGTGGTCCTTACACTCTCATCACACTCTCCTTGCAGTCTTCTCACACTCAGGACTTCCCCACTGCCCTGCTTTCAAACACCGATTCTTCTACCAGATTTCTGCTGAGCTCCCTCTCTGCCACCACCCAGCCACCAAGGGCCACAAAAGGAAAAATTTTTAATCACATAACAAAAGCCCTGCCTGCTCAGCAGGGCAGCAGATCCCTCTCTTCCAACACTTAAGGAGAGAGAACAGAGCAACAGCCTCTCATCTCCAGAGCAGAGACAGATTAAAAAAAATAAAAATAAAAAAAAGCCAAAGAGTCATGTAGAAAGTTAAAACAGGGGTGAGTTTTGCCAGCTGATCTCGTTCCTTTCTTCCATCTGGAGACAGTGTGGAGTATTGCTCAAACCCCAAGAGGAGTCAGGCTGTACCCAAAGCAGGAGAAGAGAAACATCCTTCAGTTATCTTCTGTGGAGCACAGGAAATAGTGGTATGGAGGGTTGCATCAAGCCAGGACCAAGCTCAGCTGCAAGACAAGAAAAAAGCAAGGTTATGGATACCACTTGGCCTCTCATGAGCAATACCCCAGGCTATACAGAAGCTGTACAGTCTCTAGCAATTACAGGTGGGTTTCTCCTTCCCATTTTCACAAAGCCCTGTGAATCAGCCCACCCATAAGCCTTCGGCATAAGTGAGCCATGCTGGGAATGTCCATGCTCATGGCAGAGGAGATGCCGAGGGCTGCACGCCCAGCAGAGGTCATGGCTGCACTCCTGCCACGCTGGCTCCCACCCCGAGAAGGAGATTAGCAGGCTTCCTCCCAAGGCCAAGAAAGCCACTAAAGCAGAGAGTGTTCCCACAGCCCCCGGCAGCCGCAGCTCTGTTTGGGACCATCTGCAGCGGTGTTGGGTTCCTGCAGCTCTCCATCTGCTCCACGCACGGCAGCTGGTGCAGCCAAGGGACTCCGGCACACAAATGACTTTTCCATCGCTTGATAAATGACTCCTGCACGCTGACACTCTCCCCACGATTCCTGATTTGGGGCTGGCTGCAAACGGAGCCAAGGCAGGAGAACAGTTGGGGTCCAAGAGTGGGTGAGCGCCCATCCACCCATGGGACCTCAACCAGCAGCAGGGAAACTTAACCCTTTGAAAGCCTCTTGAATTCTTGAAGGTTCAGTTCCTTCTAGCTTATCACAAACCCATGCAAGTTTCTCAGGCAGTGCTTCCCCTGTTGTCCCTGGGTTTCCAGCTCCAGCCTTTCCACTGGCAATAAAGCAAGCCTGTCTCTCCCTTTACTTTTGCTTCATTAGGTGCCAAGGGGGGAACACAAATCTTCCTTGTTGTAGAATTTCTCCTGAGCACAGGAAGCTCTGAAGGAGACTCCAAACAAAGCCAGGCATGACAGGGAAGACAAATAAATTAACAGCAGATTTCCTTTTGCTGTTTCTTAGCATCTTGCTGCTCCATTAGTCAAGCACGCAGATTCCAATACAGTCACATGCCATGGAAGTTAGCACCCATAAGGTCTCCAAAACCCACAGCACAGCAGGTTTCAAATCAGATGAGACAGCAGCAAGAGTGATTTGAAGAGCACAGACTATTGTAAGAGACAACAAATCTTGAGGTTATACAGCATGAAGCAGCCTCTGACTTTGGGAGCAGAGGGATTTTCCTGGTGTGTGCCATACTAAACTTTCCACCCTGAGAGCCTCCATGCCCTCCTCAATAGCATCTAGCAGTTTGCAGCAAATCCCAGGCAAGATCCTTCTCTGACTCATGTGGGAAGCCACATTTTTCTGGAGTGCAGCAGTCCATAGGACAAGGAAAACACTCCAAGAGCTGATCAGCAGTTGGGAAGTTCACTGCCCTGCCTCTTTAGTATTCCCTGCACAAGCCTGAAGCAGGTCAACCTTATAAATCTGGTTTACCAGTGCTGCTGAACCATAGCTCATCTTGTAGTACAGGCTGTCCATGGGACCACATTAAACAGGAGCAGATTAAGTCATTCCACAATAAATCCTACCATCAGGTGCATGTATTTTCTCACCCTTCAGCAGACTTTTAAAAAAGGCACAAAAAACCCCACAAGCAATTACCAATTCATACACAGAAAGAGCCAGAGTGGTGTCACACAAAAGTACCTACATGTCCCTCCAACTTGAGACATTTTGGCTTTCTGACCCAGAAGAATCTAAAAACACCCATGAGGTTGGGTAGGAAAGCAGGTATATGACAAAGGAATAGGCTCTCAGCCTTTTTTTTTGGGACAGTGCAGACTTGCCTCTAAGAGTAGCTCCTGGAACAATGCAAATTCTAATCACGGCCTTGTGCCTAAGGAATGAAGCTGATAACACACTGGGAATGCCCAACAGTTGTCACCCCCAGCTGACACAAATCCCCTCCAAGCCCCCTCACAGAAACAGCAGGTCTCTCATGCCTACAGCTAAAGTAAATCACAGAATGATAGAATAGCTTGAATAGGAGCTTTAGCTGAAAGGGACCTTTAAAGGTCATCTAATCCAACACCCATGCAATGAGCAGGGACATCTGCAACTAAGTCAGGCTGTCCAGACCCCCATCCAGCCCGACCTTCAATGTATCCAGGGATAGGGCATGTACCACCTCTCCGCAAAACCTGTTCCAGCGTTTCACCACCTTCATCATAAAAAAAACCTTCTCTACATCTAGTCTGAATCTATCCTCTTAGTTTAAAAGCTTTACCCTTTGTCCTATTGCAACACACCCCACTAAAATGCTGTCCCCATCTTTCTTACGAGCCCCTTTTACACATGAAAAGGCCACAATAAAGTCCCCCCAGAGCATTCTCTTCTCCACGATGAAGAAACCAAACTCTCTCAAGCCTGTCCTCACAGAAGTGTTCCATCCCTCTGATCACTGTTGTGGTCCTCCTCAGGACTTGCTCCAACAGGTCCATGTCTTTCTGGTACTGAGTGCACCACTTGCTAGACACTGCCTATACCCTGCCCACCACAGCCTCTGCTCTGGAGAGCAGCTCATCCACCATGGTACGGGCTTGACCTTGAAGCTTTCGAGCTCAACATGCCACCTCTTCAGTGCTTTTATTTGCTGCTGCTTTTAAAAAACAAAAGTCATCCTTCTGCCCCCATCTCTAACCAGTTTTGGTAGACACACCACCTGCTTACTGGGTATGGATCGCCTTCCCAGCCCAGTGCTGACAGCAGCACTGCAAGCCCAAAGCCAGCACTGGGCACTCAAGCACAAATAGCTGTTCTGCACTTTTCAGAGCTCTGTTCAGGATAGTTTCCTGCAAAGTAGGTATCATGTTACACACCCACATTAACCAGAGCAGGCTGGGAGCCACCAGGAACAGAACACAGCACATGAAATAAACAGCCCCCCTGGGCAAGCCTGACATCACCCTGCCCTCCTCTTCCTTGTTTCAGGATGCTCAGTTGCATCCAACACCAGGGATTAAGGGGCTCGGTGATTTATGCCTCATTTTGTAGCAAAACTCAGCAACTCTGAGCTGAGCAAGAGCCAGGATAGAGTCAGATTTCTTTCCTGGGGCTGCCAAAGAGTCATTGCAGGTCAGAGGCTGTTTGGTGCTCCCCAGCTTGCTCAGGAAGAGAAAGGAGAGAACAGACTAGTTTAATCTTTCTATCCCCAACACAGACCCTTAGCTCCACCTTGCTCACCTGACCAGTGGTCACTGAGCTCCACTGACCAGCACTCACCAGAAAGGAGGCAGTGATAAGAATTAGCAACAAAGAACAGGAAAAGCAGCCATGCACCCCTGCAGGAGCAGCCCAGCGTTGGCCAAAGGGCTGCAATTGCCATTGGAGATAAGACCTGACCTAGAGCACAAGCCGTTTCTGCTTCACTCAAGAATGAGTGATAAAAGCAAAGCTTCCCAAGGGAAAGGGAAAACTTGGTTTTATCTTGGAGGAAAATGTTGTCCCTGTGCTTCGTACAGCAAGAAAAGACCAGCCAGAGTCAGTGCTGTGACAAAGCACTTCCTCACTGATAAACAGAGCTTTTGAGAAGCCCTGCATTTGACAGGGGTGTCTTCATGCCAGCTGAAATCAATCAAGGCCAGTGTTGACTTTGATTCAAATGACACATGTAGTTTATGGCTGTTCTGTTGTATGTAACATTGTATCAGAGTATTAATAACCAAAATTTGGAAAGCCATGAAACATTCCTGCTTTTTGCCTCTGGAGATGTTTCAAAGCTTCAAAATTTCAAGCCCACTTTGTTTCCCTTGACATTTCCTTCCAAATCCCATTACAACTTGCCAAGACACGAACGTCTGGGGTCCCCAGGAGCTCTCACTGTGCTAATGCCAGGAGCGGAAGGGCTCCAGGCTTGGCAATACAGCTTCCCCCCAGGACATCTCTTGCCCTGCCACACCCACCCTCAAGATTGGCTGAGGTTACCTCAGGAGAGAAACAAAACCAAGACTGATGCTCTTCTCCCACAATATTGACTCCATACTCGTAGCTTTTAGAGAGAGGAAGAGGAGGACTTGTGAATAAATATTTCAGAATCCTGCCCAAGGCTAAGCCCACGCCAACTCTAAACTTGGTCTTTTCTTGCAGGAAATGACAATGCTGATAACAGTATCATCCTCCACCCNGCCAGGAAGAACGCCATCCTCACCTCAGAGCAGGGCAAGTCCTTCCGCTCCAGCCTTTCGCCTGTGAACGAAGCCAGCCCCGACCAAGAGCGTGCTGAGAGCGCTGCCCCAGCGGAGACCCCCGAAAGCGCAGCACCCCCCTCTGCCCCCCTGCCAACCCACCTCTCCATCAGGCCCGTCAGCCACCGTGCCCCCTCCCCTTTCCGCAAGGGGAAGCCTTTCACGCTCAAGGTCACCGAGCAGTGGCGCATTGCTGAACATGTCAGGCTCACGACCTCCTCAGCCATGCCACTGCTACAGAAGCCAGGACCTCCTGAGACTCCACAGCAGCCTGAAGACACGGGCTCCCACCTTCCCACTCCATCTGACCCTTCAGTATCTGTTTTCCCCCAGCCTTCTCCTTCCAGTACACCCAGTAAAGAAAAGGCACCAGATGTTACCTACGTCACCAAGGTGAACACTTATTTCCACAGTGTCCAGCCACCCAGGGCCAAGAGTCCCACACCAAACCCGACCCAAGGAACTGTCAGCCACGAAGACAAAAGGCCTATTTCCCCAGCACCTCAAACAAGCAGCTCTGAACCACCTCCAGAGCAGACACCCACCTCACTTACAGACAGCAAGGACACTCCCCCCTTGCTGGAACCTCCCCTCCTTCCTGCTGCAGAGACAGAGCCTCCTGATCAAGCTCCCAAGCCTGTTCCTACTGAAAAGCCCAGCTCCTCTGATGCCCACACCAATAAGCCTACAACCCATGCTAGTGACACCAAAATATCTGGATCAGAGACAGCTCCCGAATTACCCAAGCAAGACAGAGACATCCTAAAACCATCAACATCCAGCGCTCCCTGGAGGCAAGCACGCCCAGCAACTCCAGCACAAGCTGATGGTACCGGGTCCGCCTCCACAGACACCAAGGCAGAACACATCACCGAACCACAGCTGACCCCCAGCTTACCCAACACCAGCTGTCCTCCCAAGGCTGAGCCAGCACCATCGTCAGGAGAAGCAGCAAGACCTCCTGGAACCGGTGCCAGTGGCTGGCATCGCCTCAGGAAGCACTTGATGGTGCAGCCAGAAGCAACCAGCTTCCCAGAGCCCAAGCCAGAAAAGCTGGGACAGGAGGAAGGGAGTAAAGAGGATGCTGCTCAAGCAGTCATCAAGCAAGACTGCACGCTGGTTAAATCAAAAGCCATGAGAATGTGGGATGCCATTTTATACCAGATGACACTCACCAAGGAGAGGAAGCAGCAAGCAGAAGAGAAGAAGCCACAGAAGGAAGAGAGCATGTTTCTTCCCCGCCGCTTACCCATCCTTCTACACAAGCCACGTTTTGATGCTCGAAAACTGAAGGAACTGGCTGCCAAACCCATGACAAAGATCAGCACTGCGTTTGAGGTGAGCCGCTTCCGACCCAAAGCGGCCGGGGAGCACACCAAGAGCTTTAACAGAACGGCATCAGGATGGTCAGTCAACTGAAGCCAGGCAGCTCCACGCCTCAAGGTTCCTAAAGGGCACCAAGCAAGAGGGCACCTATGACCGAGTTTACTGCCCAGGGGAGTCAAGTGCAAGGAAAAAAGGAAATTAAATAAAACCCCTCCAAGCCAGCAGCCCCATGGTGCAGGTTTAAGGGTTACTCTCCATAGGTTTAAAAGCTTAAATGCGTAACTACCGCACCCACAGGTCACAGGAAAACAAACATGAACCTGTTTTAAAAAGAGTCAACAACAATCACTGGATGCAGTAACAAGGTGAAGGGAAGGGAGGCACAGAGTGAAGAGGACAAGCTGCCTATAGAAGAAAGACAAGTTTAGAGGAGGAAAATGGAATCTGAATTTTTTTTGTTGCATTTATCCAAGATAGAGATAGATCCTACGAACAGCAGCAGTTGCAAATGAGATGAAGGAATCTGGGTTGCTCCCCGTCTCAAGGGAGTCTTAGAAACTAAACTCAGAGAGGAGACATATAATCTCTTTATGTCCTCTACTGAAAGTGTACCCCACACCCATTTGCTGAGAACAAAATGGAAACTCATCCTTTCACCCAAGGCACAGACAAGAGACAGCATAAAGTATCCTGCTCTCACCAAGCAGTTCCTCTGTCTAACAAAATGGGCATCATCTGACATCCTCCTAGGCCAGTCTACTAAATAATAATGCACAGAAAAAGAATTTTGTTTTGCTAGTCAAGTTCTGTTATGTATTTTGCCATGTCTCCATGATAACCAACAAGACCCTGCTTTAGCATGTGGGTATCCAACTCTGTATTTAACAAGGTGCTGGTTTCTGAGGGGTTCTCCTAACCACATGTAGCCCCATTTTCAGGACAAACATCATGACAGTTGCATACCTGCTTGTCCCTGATGTCCTGAAAAAAGGATATTTAAAGGAAGATCTCCAACTCTGCCCATCCACAGCGACAGCTGGGCTTTCCAGTATTACAGTCACCCTTGGCAGCTCCACTGCCAGCAGGCCTGTGAGCATGAAAGCTGGGAGATGAGTTATTTCTGTTCCACAAGGGACTTGGTCATGTGCTGGGGTGTTCCTATATAGCTAATATAGGATTGCTATGTTTAGTCCAAACAGAATATACAGAGCTGCGTACAGAGGTTCCTTTTTCATGTGCAGAGGATATGGAACTGACCAACATTTCCTCAAGCCAAACTGCAAACAGACTCAGAAACAAAACAAAGAGCCCCTTTCGCCTTTTTTTAAGTTTTCCTATTTTGCACTGATGCTGCAAGAGCAGTTCAGTTAACAAACCTTCACTTAAGTTTTCATTTTGCCAGTCTTATCTCTATTTTGTAAGCCCTTCCCTACTCAAAGGGCAAAAAATGAGTAGGAAGAATAACCCAATTATCTAAAGTGGAGATTTCTTCAAACCCCCAGTTTTCAAAGAAAAAGGTAAAAAGAAGTTGGAAACATGCCAGTAACCACAAGTGGAGCCTAGGTAAGCCTCTGCAGGATAATTTTAACATTGCTGCAAGAGAAGGCTACAGAGAAAGATCCACACAGCAGCACAAACATAAAAATTTAAAGAGTGCAGTGTAAAACACGTAATGCAGATAAAGGCAACCTCACCACAGAGTGATAAATGGCACCTTACTGCAGCACAGCCAGACAGATGCCTCTGCACAAAGGCCTGTATGCACAAGAGCCACAGTACTGGCATGAAGCAGAGCAGCCAGTGTCGATTACACTTGGGAGGCTAAGTGGATCTGGCCAGAGAAGGTGGTTTGAGAAGCACTTGTGCTTTCAAACAGCTTTTGTCCTGCAGCAAGGACAATCACCCAGAGCAAACCAGCAACTCTCACCTAAGGCTTAGGTTTTGCATCTGCTAAGCTTCCAGTGAGGCTGCACCCACACCCCAGCCCCACTGCACATGGATGAAGGATGGAGAAATGCCATTGGAGAGAGCAACTCCCACAAGCAGATGAAAGGAGACAGAGGAAGGCAGGTCTAGGTACATGATTTAGCCCTTTTACCATGAAATAAAAGGGCAGAGGCACACAGCAAGCATGGCAAGTCCTGCAGAGACACACCCTGCCATGAAAGTATCACAAAGGGGAGGAGGACATATCCCAGTAGGCAACAGATTCCCACCAATGGCTCTGCACTGGAAGTCACTGCAGTGTGTTCCAGCCTCAGCTGCTGTGCTGAGCCAGAGAAGGGCAGTGCTACTGGGCACAGAGTTTGGTTATTTTTCAATGCCAAACAGCATCAGGCAGTTGCTAAGAGCCCAAATTGACACTTACAGAAAAGCCCTTGCTCCACAGCCTGCAGGGAGGTCCTGCAGCTCAGGAAGGTTGGGGAGGAGAGAAAACCACACCTGTGTTTAAGCAACTAGAAAGCTGATAAAGTGGTGCAAAGCAAGTGACAAGGGTGAGCCAGAAGGGTTTGGGAGCAAAAAGGCCATGACAGTGATCCAGGAGCAGGGAAAAGGGACGGGAGCAGGGAAAAGGACGCATGTAGTTCAGGGTGTGAAGAAGAGCTGAGGAGCAGGGAGCTCACAGCATACAGAGCAGGCAGCTAAGAACCTAAGAACAGAAACAAGCCAAGCTCCTTCAGCTATCACAGCCATTTTGCTATTCACAGTAAAAAAAACCCCAATACTTCCACGTGAACAAACCCACAGAGCAACAGAGTTGTGCCATGGCTGCTTGGAGTGCTGGGTGGATCCTAGAGGACATCCCGTGACAGTGCCTGCCTTTCAAGAAAGGGTGCTGGACAAAGACCAGAGCCAAAGGCACTTTCATTTGAGCTGCTTGGAGAAACTCAGGTAGGGCAAAAAAAACCTGCTGACAACCTAGCAAAACTTGTTTCCTGTAGAGAACCGAAGTTCAGTAGGTTCCCACCTGGTGCATTGAAACAGACTTCAGGAAAAAGAGGAGATTGATCAAAGGGGAGACCTTGTAATAGGTCTCTCAAAGTCACAGGAAGGGAAGCAAGTTGAGTACACATGTTCTTTGGGCTAAAAACATAGCTTCGGGCAGTCTTGGGCTTGTACTGCTGCCCATCTCTAAGCAGCATTCAAAAGGGCATCTCCTCTAAATGGGCACTACAAAAGGAAAAAACAAGGCTAAACAAACAAAACAATATGCAACACTCAGAAGCCAGCTCCTTGAGGGGGGTGGAGAAGGGAAAGAAGGAACACAGGCCCCAGAAGAATTCAGAAACAAAAGGTGTTTTGTAGCAAGCAGAGCTATTTTAACCTTGGCAATGAAATAAAGCTTCTTTTTTATAGTAGGAAAAAAAGGAGAATGAGCTTGTTTTCACCCTCAACTTCCTCTCCACTCATTGTGCCAGATGCTGCCCAGTCGGATCCAACCAGTTATCACCTCCCTCTACTCCATTCCTCCTTATTGCCACAGCCCTCTACTATCATCCACTCAAGATAACACCAGGATATCTATGAGCATAAACACAATAGGAGCATGAGATCCAAAGACCATTTCAAGAGAGCACAGAGACAGCAACCCAGCTCTGCCTTCCCCTTGCTGCACATCAGAGAGCAGTCCTTTCTGCTCTGTTGGTCTACCCAGCACAGCAGATGTTCACATCCTTCCTGCTACAACCTTATTATAGACTGGTTCCAAGAGGTTACTGAAGTCATTAGAAGTTTTCTCCCTGATTAATTCAGTAAATCTGGGAATTAGACCCCAGAAACACTTGAATTTCAGAAGTGCATCAGCCCCCATGCTCAGCCAGAATGACCTCCAGCTATCTATTCTTCACAACTTAAGAGAGCATAACGAAAGACAGCAGAAGAAACTGTTCCTTTGAACTAGCAAAGGCAAACACATCTTCCCCCAAACAGCAGCAGCTAAGGGACTTGCCCTGCAGATTAAACTAACAGAGGTATCCAGCTTCCTAGCGGCATCAGAAAGGCAGAGACCAAAACAAACCCCTGCAGTGTACCCACACCGTTCCGGCCCAGACAGTCAGGCCCAGAAGCGAGGCTCCAGCTGTTCCCACACAGCACCTTCCAACTCACCCGAAGTGCTGCTGGCAGAAGGAACCCCAGCATCCTGCCAGAACAGCCCAGGAGTTTGATACACGGTGCAGAGTCATATCCCACCTACCTGGTTAATGAGTTCTCCAGACACGCTATTGCTCTGCAGCATCGTCTATCAACACCTTCTTGTACTGGCCATGGCCTGTTGCAACAAATTTATACTTTTTGCCAGAAGGAGTGGACTGAACAGGAGAGAAAAGAAGAGCCAAAGTCAGCATTTTTCTCCATTAAATAGGCAGTTAAAAAATCAAATTCCTGAACCCAGAGGAGCATGTGATACAGGTGCCTTTAACCCCAGAGGGCTTGGAGACAGCCTATCCTGTACTCCCCTCTTGCCCCCTTCTCACAAACTCTCTGCACAGATCCATCACCACTTTCTATAAGCCCAAGGTAACACAAGCAGCACAGGATATGCAATAGGAACGAAGATGCAATGCAGGCATTGTGAGGGAGGGCTCATCTAAGAGCCCAGAGCCCCAAGCCAGGGCTGTTTTTATCCATGGCAAGAGACTGCGTGATTTACCAGATACTGGCAGTTTCAACACAGGAACTGACAACATACTTTGATCTTCCTCTCCCAGCCTAGACAGTTTGAGCAGTAGCTGCTTGCTGCATTTTAGAAGACATTTCCACAGACATTCCCACAAAACCCCAGATCCCATCTGCAAGTGATACTGTCTTAGGTTCAGTTCCATTTAGTTTTGCACGTTTTGTTTACTCTCGGTGCTAAAAAGCATAACAAGAGTAAAATTACTCAAATTTGCACTTCCATTTGAGCCTAGAAGGCTGGGACTCCCAGCTCGTGGGCTGAGAACAACATGTTATTCAAGAGACCTTTCAGAATTACTGGACATAAAAGTATTTTTGCCCCCATTTTCACTAGAGCTGAACCAACAGCAGTTCATCGTCAGGAAGAGCTCTTAAGTATGCAATTGCATTGATAGATACAGGCAGCCCTTGTCCCTGCAGAACATCATCTTCTCAATACTTGCAACCCAGCCAACAGCTCTTTTCTTTCTCAGCAGAGCAAGAGCTCTCATACTCACAGGCACCAACTCACCTTGATACTGCTCTCAGGTTTGGGACTGCCCTTCTGTTCCCAAAGGCTTCTTTTACTCACGATGTCTCCAGCCACGATATCCTGAGAAAATGATGTTCTCATTACCCTTCACTGCTAATGCTGCTGAACGTGTCTTTGTTCACGTCCACTTCCAACCCGCACATCTGACCTCCTTTTTTTTATTTATAATATCACATCATCTGACCTACAACAGCGGCCGCTAAACCCTATGACTGTGAAAACGTCTTCCCGTTCCTAGTATATCCTATGTTGTCTTATCACTCTTCCACAAGAGTCTGAATCAGCTCCAAGATGTTTATTTTTTGAAGTTCATTAACTATTTAGAACATGTAAACATCAAGGCTTCTCTACTGTACAGAATTCTTCTCTCATAAACGCAGATTTGCAACCAATGTGCTACAGAACCAGCCTCGCCCACAACAACCAGAACATGAAATCAGTGAGAGCAATACATAATACACTCTGCATTTTCCAGGTTTACAAGATTTATCACCCTGGTACTAGATGCAACTTCATGCTTGACAACTGGAGCTCAGCCCAAGCCCCTGCAGGAGACACACACATTCTCCTCACCAGTTGACTTTATTCCCATTTCAAATCAGAGCCTCAACCAGCATCACAGAGGTTTTCCTAGATGTACCACCAAGGAACAACTGGGGACCCTGCCAGAAAAATTGAATCTCCAAGGTACGAAGCCTTACAGCATGTTGGTAGACTTCTAATATCGATGCCTTTGGAGCTGGTAGGCCCCACAAACAAGATGTACCAACAGGATAAACCAGGACAATGCACATTGTGCCCTGGGGCCAGCCCCTGCCCCAAGCAAGGCAAGTCCTCCAAGGGCCATACCTTGCAGGCCGAGGGCTTCACAGCAGACTGAGCTGTGACCTCCCCAGTCTCCCAGAGGCTTTTTGTGCTGGCTACCATCATGCTCGTGGTGGGAAGGTCAAGAGAGGGCTGCCGGACAGGCTTTGGAGTCTTTGTAGAGGTCTGGAAAATAAATGGAGACAGTTTGCCATCAGAGTGTGCTTCCTGATTATTTTTAACCCCTGTAATGGGAAGGTCTTTGGAGAGAAGGGGTTGTAAAAGGAGACTTGTAGAGTCCTACTGGTTTCTGTCAGATACCCCCACTCTTCAAGCAGAGAACATGATGAAACAAGCATGGAACAGCTTGCTAAAGAAACCTACTTTATGCATGAAGGCAGATACAGAGAGGAGCAAGGAGTGCTCCCACCCAAGGGAAGACAATTTACTTGTCATCTCACAGATGGTAAGGCTAAGAGACATGGTGGGAGAGCAACACCAGCAAAGAAGGCTCCTGGGAGGGTGGGGGCAGAGACAACACAGAAACCCACCTCAATAGCCTGTGTGTACTGCTCCAGCCTGTCATCAATCTTCGACACAGGGAGAGGAGGCTGACTCTTCTTTATGCTGTTGCTGCAGAACACAGAGGAGGATTAAGGTGTTTCCCCAGTGCCTCAGGCAGAAGGGAGGACTTTGAGGGCCACAGGCAGCCTGTCACTCCTGCCCTTCCCCACAGCAGGACCTGCTGACAAGCCTCATTTGCAGCAAGTGACCTGCTTTACCCTGAGGCCAACCCTAGAAATACCTTTTCTGTATCGAGCGGTTCAGTGACTCAGTTCTGTCCGTGATCTGAAGGGGGAGAAAGAAGACAAAGATATAACTTTTGTCCATGGACCTCAGATGGATGCAGGTCACCTTAGCTGACCATTTCTTGGCCCTGATCCCTCACCCATATTTTGGTTAGAAATACCTCACTCGGCCCCCGTGTTCCCCATACAGATCAGAGAGACAGTGAGCATTCCCTTTCCTCCTTCTTTCCAAGCAGGGGAAGAGAATCCCAACCAATTTCAGGGGCAAACCAACAACGTGTAAATTGACTGACAGCTGAAACACCAACCAAGACCATTTTCTCTACTCCCTCTGCTGAAGGAAAAGGTCTCTCTCAGACCCTTGCTTTCCTAGCCAGACACAAAAGGGGAAATGGCAAGTACAGAAAGACGAGGGAGAAACTAGAGGCCATATCTGCAGAAGAAAAGCCAAGCATAGGAGCAGCACAGGCATGAGTTAGGTCAACTTATCCACGCCAGAGAAGCACACAGACAAGGCAAATCAGCACATGGAGCCCCCTGCAAGGCAGCTCTTCATGTCAAGCCATCAGGAAAGAGTTTTGCACCAGAGGCTCTTGTGCAATAACTCTTTGGCCAAGACAGGAAAGCAAGCAAACACTTCACAACCACTGCAGGAAAGGAAAGCTGAAATGTTGCTAAACCTCATGACTTTTTCATGCCCCAGAAAACAAGCATACAGAGAGAAAAATCACCTTGAAGCCAAACGGGAGGCTTTCTGTACACCAGCTCCCACAGAGTCAAGGAGCAGCAACCAAGTAAAAAGGAGCCTTCTCCCCCTGTAAAACTGCTGCCTGTGCCACAGGAAACATCACCTACCAAGTTAGCAGATAAAAAACAGCACTAAATGATCCTTTAAGAAGCTTTCAGGATGCCAGTACTAAATTTTAGCTAAAGGGAAGACAAGACAGTGTCACATAGAGGACACATTTGCCAGCTGTGCCCAAGAGCACGAGGCCCATTAGAGAACAACCAAACAGTGCAACCCTGGCTAATAGAGATGACCTGGGGAGAGTCACTCTGCAGGGTCTCCCCACAGCAGCATGACAGAGGCCCATCAGCCAGCTCTGTCTGCCGGGCAGGCTGTCTGCCTGCTGTCAGCTCACTCCTCTGCTCGGTGCTGCAGGAGCTGCTGCCTGCCCCTGAGCCATGACTCCAGAGACTGGGCTGACCACCTTGCTCACTGATGGGCAGGCTGGTACCTCATGGGGCACAGCACCAACCTGAAAGGGCAATCTGGTAGATTTCTGCCTCAGCTTCTCAACCACAAGTACGTGTCAATAGGAAAAAGCCTTGCCAACCCTGCCAGGGAGATGGTGTGCAGGTGGAAACCACACACGGGCACTTCTGAGGGGTCATAAATGAGCACCAGGTTAAACACGGAGGGGCCTAGAAAAAGCTCCAAGTGACAATGTATCTCAGCATGACAGTCCAGGTAGGAACAAACTTTCACTGTGCCGTTTGGGGACCACCTCCCCCCACCCCTGGCATTTCCTTGCAGTGAGAATTGTGCATTTCCCTCATCCCAAGCACTTTCTGAAGGCCGGAAGAAACCACAGTTGCTCACGCAGCCACCCTCAAAACTCAGGGCTCAGAAGCAGCCTGGGACAAAACAGAACTGGCACAAGACCTCCCCCTTGCCTCCATACCGCCCCTATTTCAGCCCTCAGGCCACACCAGCCCTCTGAACCCCAAACACCCCATCACCCTACAACCCAACATCAGCCTGCCCCAGATGTGTACCCAGCCTCCACCAGCCACATCTGGCAGGGGAACACACCGCCAACTGCAGACACTTCTGCCTGTCTGCTACAAGTGGGGTTTCTGCTGAGCTTCCTATGCCAAAACACCTTCTTGGTGGCCAGTGTGCTTAGCTCCCAGTGTCCACGGAGCCCTGCTAGCTGGGGAGTAAAGATCATCCTTCCTTTGGAAAGATTCCAAGCTCAGATTTTTCCTGAACAGCTTTACATCCAGCTCAGTGTGCGGGTGAGCTCTGACATCACTGTGATAAAACAGAGACCATTATTTCTAAACCTTTCCCTGGGCTAATCCTAGCAGCAGCAGTTAAGCTGAGGTCAAGAGGCTATGGGTGTTTTGGGGTTGTAAAGACAGAAGTTTCAGCACGTGAAAGTTGCTGAAAGCATTTTCCACATTTTCCCACCAGCCCCACTTCAGGAATATGCTCTAGCCACCCCCACCACACTTTTCAAACCTGGCATTAGCACACAGCCTGCAGCCAAACTCACCCTGTCTCCCCTCTTTTAATTTGACTATAGAAAGGATTCTCCACTAAGAGCAAGAATCTGATGGCTGTAGATGATGAAACCTTCCTCTTTGCCATCTATTTACTGATGCAAAAGGAAGTACTCATACAATCATGCCCAATCAGGAAATATTGAGTAAGCAGCAAACAGCACAAATCTAAATGCAAGTAAAAAGCAAAGATAGTACTAACAGCAGATTAACAAGCTACACAGACTCCTCACCATTTCAGTCACTGCTACAATCAAAAAGGTTAGGGCTTACAAAGACAAAAAAACCTAAACATTCAGTACAGAATCACTTATCTGTATCTATTGTATTCAAGAGCACAGGCACAGAACTGAGGATTTTGTAGTAAATGGAACACAAGTCACAAGGTGCAATTCAGGTGGCGTTAGTAATGAAGTTTCACAAGAGCATCAGTGCAGACAGACGTGATTGGGAAGGACACAATGCTTCAGAGATCAGGAAGCCCCGTTTGTTTAAACAACTGAAATCATACATTTTGTTCTAGGTAAGATAGAGAAATGCCACTGTTTCAGTTACTGCGGTTTTTTCCCTTTGGAAGAGAAATTTCATTAAGTTCTTGTGCAGTCTTAAAGAAAATTCACAAGTTGAAAGCACAGGTATCTCAGTATTACAGTATTCCCTGGAGTCCTCAGTGAACTCTAGACTTTCAGAGTGATTACTGCAGCCTCCAACAGCTCAAGCAGGCAAAGCAGGAGGAGAGGAGGTTGACAGCCATGAAAGACGAGGCCGATCGCTCAAGTGGTTTGTCTCGGCTTGTAGCAGGAGGGATAATGGGATTCACACCCCACATTGCTGTAAGCCCTGGATAATCTTTCCTCATCGTTAGTAGGGTGCTGTGACAGTTGCCATGCGCCCAGAGGGACCCCAGGAACACAAACCTTTGTGGAGCACACTGCAGTGTGGTCAGGGCACAGCTCCTCCTCTTCCAGGCTGGCAACACTTGGGGCCTTCTGGCGTTTCTCTGGTGTTTCTTCTTCTTTCCCTCCATCATTTCTCCTTCTCTTCTTTTCCTGAGTGCAGGAAAAGAAGAAGCCAGGAAGTGAGTTGGTCAGATTGCTTATTATGCAACAACAGTGATTTTTCCCGTCTCCCAGGCTTCCTGTTTTACACTAAATAAACACAAAAGCACAGAAATTTTGAGTTAATATTATCTAATTTGAAAACATTCAAGAAGAAGCTCATGTGTCATTTGGAAGGGAGAGCAGAAATCAGAAATTTTGCAGGTTCAAGATTCCCAAATGGTATGAAAAGGGGTCCTTGCATAAGTTATAAAGATCTTTTACCACAACTGAGATAGGAAAACATTGATTTCTCATTTAGAGGCCAAATGAGAAAGGCCAGAGAGAGAAAAGCTGCACTCAGCATAAGGAGTAACACGCAGTTCAAATGCAAAAATCTTACCAGCCCCAGACAGTCAAAATCTATTTACAACAAATGATATTTGAAGCTCAGCCACCCTAACAGACTTGCACACCACTTGAGTTCCAGCTTTGTCTCTCTCTCCCCCTCCCCCTTAACCAGGAATTATCAGGACAAAAAAAAAAACTCAGCTGGGAACAATGCAAGGCTAAGAAATCTATCGAGACAAAATGCTCCAAAGGTGTGATAAAGGCTGGGGAGAGAAAAACAAGCAGTACAATTCAGATTTGAGTTCTCCTGTAAAGCTACCAGGAGAATTACCACTTTCCTCCTCAGTATGGCAGGGACATGGCAAAGCCACCACAAACACTGAGAGCAAACACACCACCCTCACGAAAGGGCAGGGGCTGCCTGCAGGGACCACAAGAAGGCACAGCACACAGGCAAGAGTGGCACCAGCCCCAGGTCATGCCATGAAAGCATATCTAATGTCTATGTGGGCTCAACTCCCAGCAGCAATGGTGAGCTAAGACATGGCAGAGCAGTCCCCAGCATCAGCTCTCCCACCAGTCCTCTCAAAAGAAGGTCAGCTCCTCCGGATCCCACCTCTTGCTCAGCTTGCTCCCCTTCCTCCTGCTCTTGGGCATCTTCTTCCTCCAGGGACAGCTTCTCTTCCTCTCTGATAACCATTATCTCCTCTGAGCTCTCCTGATCCAGCTGGATCTGCTCCAGTTTGACTTCAGCTTCCCTCACACCACTGTCCTCTTCTTCATATGACTGTCTTGGAGACCTAGAGGTGGGGGAAGAGATCAAAGAAAACCACAGCTATCAGCCTACAGACACCATGAGGTATCTCAGACCTCTAGAAATCCAATTTTATCACTTCCCCGAGCCTACAGCTTGCTGGGTACTCCACACCAGGGCTCATAGTTCCAGGCACACAGATATAACAGCAGTCACAGCTCACCCCCTACTTCAAATGTCCAAGACTCAGCTCAACTAAGAGCTGACGGTATCTTGCACTTTACCAGCATCATGATGAGCAAGACCCACAGGAGATCAGAGAAGAGCCCTCTGCTCAAACTCCTGGCAGAGAGAGCATTGCTACCATGATGTGGGGCTGGCTCAGTTCCCTGCCTGGTCACAGCTAAAATCCCAGGTGAACCAGCACATCCTGCAGTCCTGTGCACAAGCACAAATCTGATGCTGCCCCCATGGTTCCCAGCATCAATTCCACGTGGGGAACCAAACACAGCCCTTCTCTGCCTAAACTCATCCTCCTTGTTAACAGGGTCTCTTGCTGGAGGAGGATCCGACCAACAACACATGAACATGCTTCTCAAGCGGAAAGGAAACTCTAGGGCAAGGCTGCAGAGCCACTCCCCTGGAATCCTTTCATGCACAAAGCACGGTGCTTCACAAGCAATCCTGTATTGACACCTGATCCCAAGCCTCAGTTTTGCCCACTGGAAAAAAATACACCTCTACTCACATCACTCATCTCATAGCCCAGCAAAACAAAGGAGTTCCAAAGCAGATGGGCTTGCCCCTTGGCTTAAGAGCTTAAAAAACCACAGAAGGTTTGGTACAAGAGAATTGCTCCAGGTCTCCGAGGCTGCAAGAGGAGACCCAGGAGTATGCTTGTGTACCCAGCTTTGCAAAAGCAGAGCAGCCCATGCCTTTGGGCACAGGGACACTGGGAGTACAGAACCCCAGAACTCTCACTGGCTCACAGCCACGCACCAAGCTGTTGCTGCCATCTTACTTTCCCCAGCCAAAAGACAGCTTTCTCCTCCTACTCAGTTCTTAGAAAATTGCCTGGCTCGAGAGAGCAGGGCTAGAGAGCTGGCTAGCAGGCAGCTGCCAAAGGGCAAGGCTGACTCACTGCTCCTCCCTCAACAGCCAGCACCAAAACACAAAAACAAGCTCCAAACAAGACCTTTCCACCCACCTCTCTGCTGCTGGGAAGGCAGCTCACAGGTCAGCCACCATCCTTCCCTCCACACTGGCCACATGGGGAAAAAGATGATGCATATGCTGGCTTGCTTGACTTGTTTCTTATCATCCTCTCACCAAGGACAAACAGGCTCTAAAGGCCTAGAAAGCCAGCAGCTCTCCAGCAGGATGCCAGCAATGTCTCCAGCTCAAGTGCAAGCTCATATTTAAAATTAAGGGCAGCAAACACAGTGCAGCCTATAGGACACATTTCACACCACAGCAATTTTGTATGGGAAGCAGCCAGGCTGGCACAGCTTCACCTTCTTGCACACAGCTGACAGTGTGGATCTCCCACCTCAAAGAGGAGAGCCAGAAGCAAAAAGAAAATGTGCCTTAGCACCAAGGCCCTCAGGGGATGCAGGACCTGGTTTAGTTCCATCCAACAGAGAGCAGCTGTCTCCATGCACTCTTCCACAGCCACCGCTTAAACCCCAGGCTTTGCTCCATCATAAGTTAAGGAGAGAGTGGAGCTGGGAAAACCTGGCCACAGCACAGGGCATCACAGGCAGACACACAGCCCACCTGTGCTCACACCACACTCGAAGCTCGTCCTCTGGATGAAGCAGATCCCCAAGGGCAAACCTGCTGAAGGGACTTTATAGAGCCCAGCCTTTGCAAAAAGCCTACCCCCAGCAAGCCCACAGAGTCTGAGCCCCTCCAGGCACTCCTCCCAACCAGCCTCTAGCCAAACAGCCCGTCAGCTACAGCTCCTGCTTTTAAAGCACCACCTCTCACTGATGGGCTTCACCTGCCATGAACACATCCCCTATTCAGCACCCTCCCCTCCCACTACAGGATAAAGACAAGCATCACATAAAAACCCAGGGAGAAATACCTGGAGAGGATAATGCTAATTCCAACCAACTATATTTTGAAGGCCAAGGAGGGAACAGCAGTAGCATTTCTTTCCAGAAAAGCTCTTTGCAAGGGGGGCTGGAAAAAGCGGCAGCAAACTGAAAAGCAGATGATTTCTAATAGTTCCCACAGATGTAATAATCACGTTATGCTGGTCTTTGGAGGTGCTTGAGCAGTGCTTATGGGGTCAGGGCTGCAAAGGTACAGCTTGCAGCATGGTTTAGCTACAATGTTTGGAG
>VZRR01008592.1:40766-57433 GCA_013398015.1 Oreocharis arfaki
TCAGTAAGGGAGGAGTGATGGGAGATGGGGACTAAACAGCTGGCACACAAGCACCTCTCAGGGCTCTCTGCTGCCTGTTTTTCCCTGCTCAAAGAGGAGTCAGGCACAAGGTGGGCTGGGGCCATAACACCCACTATGCTGACATGAGCCAGGAAGCAGCAATAACTTAGAACAGCTTTTTAGGCTGGCCTGGATTATGTTAAGAGACCGTTTCAGCCCCTGCAGCAGCTCAGGTGGCTTAAATCTGCTGTTGTCACTCCTCCAAACCCAGGCGTCCTGGCAGGCTGCCATGGCTTGGAGCACAAAGCTCAATCCAAACATCCCCAAAGCTTGGGGCCATCCCTGGGCCATTCCTCCCCGCTAGCCCAAAATGGCAGGCAGAGAGCATCTGTCCCACTGGTGCGGGGTTTGCTCTGTCCTGCTGATGCTCTGGCCTCATTCTTACACGTGCTAGACTTGGCCTGGTTTGGCCTGCCCTCCTCAGGGACAGCCCTTTTGCTGGGGATGTGGGTACCCCTCCCCTGGTTCATCTGTGTCCTACCCACCTCTGCTTGCGCTGCTCGAGCTTCTGGGACCAGTCACTGAACCCCTCATCTTCCTCCAGCTCCGAAGTCCCAGATGGCTTGAAGTCATAGCTGAAACACAGCAAGAAGGAAAATTAGAATGAGAGGCATGCAAAAAGGCCTAAAATTGGCCTGAAAGAGACACAGCCTGACAAAGTCTTTCTCTCCTTCCAGTTATTCTATTTATTCTTCTTCAGGGGAGCTGCACTGTAGAAGATGGCCAAGGCAAAATCATTCCAGTATCTGTGGCCCTGGTCACAAATGTGTGCTCAGGCTAACAGGAAAGCTCCCAGGGAGCAAGGGAGACCAGCTGAATGCTGTTGGAAAACTGGCTGCTTCCCTGTGTCCCTCTGCAAACACAGCCCCAGGAGAAGCACGAAGCCAGCACAGCCCCATCACCACCACTTAAGCTGATGTCCATCCCTCTGGCTCCCAGGGACACTCCTGTCTTTCCTGCAAACCCTCTGCTTTCCAGACTATTTCTGGTTTTCTTTAGGGAGAACAAGAGGTTCACTCTGTCCCTTTGGAGCAAGGAAATGCAAGGGTGAGTTTGAACTGAGGGGAGTGACATGGATAGGATCAGTCCCGGCATGGAAAGAGCCAGGGGAAGGAGGAGGCAGTATTTACACAAGAGAGAATGAAGCTTTTCAGGAGATTAATAGCCAGGGCTGACCCTGACTGCATGAGCAAGCCCAGGTGGCTGTCAGCAGCTGTAAACGAAACCAGGGAATGGCCACAGAAGAAGAAACATCCTTCTGGTTGAGCCCAGCCCAGCAAGCTTAAGCACCACGGAGCAGGGACCAAAACCCTTCATTTCAGGAGCTGTTCTTGTCATTGCCCTCTGAAGCACTCAATTAAATTTGGGCAATGCTGATGGTCCCGTGGGGTCAGCAGCGTGGCTGTGCCCAGGCCAACAGGACTGGAGCCCGCAAGCTGGGTTACTGGGGCTGCTGCACCCAGCTCTGGGCCTGGGGCTGCTCACAGCACCTCCCAGCAAAGCAGAGACCAGAGATCTCCCCTGCTGTTTTAAAGACCTTTTCAAATTATTTCCTAGCCTCCGCGTGAAGGGGGGGGTTGGAAAAGCTAATGATTATTATTACTTTTCAGACCTTCTGTTTGTTTTTAGAGCAGACTGCAGCGGTTTTGTCTGCAGAATATCACCGTGTGTACTTCCACAAAAGACTGTGAAGGTGTTTTGCAATGATTTTATATTTTTTAAAAATTCCTGAATAATTTTGGCTGTATCTCAAAAAAATATATATTTTAATGAAAAAGAATAGGTTTTCATAAATAACTTTCGCTATTTTTCCAGTAAAATGAAGATGTTGCTTCTCTCTGACTATAACCCCAAATCCTGCCACCACTTTTCCATTGTGCTCAATAGATTTTAATTGAACACATAAACAGCGGTAAGACTGAGGTCTTTTAGACAAGAATTTGGCAATTCAGAGCACAGACTAGTTTTTGTGCTAGCCCCAGTGCTGCACAGCATCTGGGCTGCTGAACCATGGACATGGGGAAGCTGCAGTAGGATGTGGCATGGGATGCTGGGGATGTCATCCTATCCCTTCTCCAGGTGTTTCCTCTTTGACAGCAGATATCTCAGCATCTCTAGAAATGCCTCCTGAGCTATTTCCATTTAGGACCTACCCCATTAAAGCACAAAGTTCATTTTAACCCTTGGAGCTGTGAACTGCACCAGCTCAGGGGCTGCTTCATGCTTCCCAGTGCCAGGGCAGCATCCTCCAAGGGAGGAGTGGGAAGCCCAGCCAGGAGAGGTGATTGCTTGCACTGTGATCTGCCTGGGGTTGTGCACCACATCCTCAGGCACGTCTGTCTTTGCATGTATTGGGAAACTCCATTATTTTCGGTGTAGGATGCCTCTCAAGCTGAAATTTAACCAGGCACTGAAATCACCGGCAGTGGGGACTCCCTGCCAGAGCCCAGCCTGTCCCAAGCTGTCCCAGTGTAAATTCTCAGGGCAGTAAAACCCCCAGCCTCCAGCCAAGAAAAAGATCAAAGCAGGACTTCTCGGGTTTTCTGCCCAAACAAGAAAGCACGCTATTTGCTAGTGTGTGCTAAATCCCCCAGCCCAAACCTATTAGAGAACTTCCCCATCTTCCCCAAACCACCCCAAACAACAGCGACACACGCTCAGTGGCTGCAGGAGGTGTTTGCTGCAAGGACAAAGTGTGCTGCTGAAGGATTTATCCACAGGTATTTCTTACTGGTTGTCCTGTGCCAGAGCCGCGCTCTCCGAGCAGGAGACGGTGCCATTCAGGCCCTCTTCTGCCTGGGACCGCAGCTGCTTCTCCCGCTCCCGCCGCCGCCGCTCTCTCGCCGCCTCCTCCTCATCTTCCACGCTCCACTGCGCTGTCAGCCTGCCAAGCCAGAGAGAAAACCCGTCTTTAATGCCATCAGGCAGTCCTGTGAAACCTGGTAACAATCCTCTGAGGTGTCCTGGCAAGCAGGAGCCTTCTGCAGAGGAGCGATCCCACCGTGAGCGGTGATCCTCGAAGCGGCATCCTCACCTCCATCAGCACAGCTCCGCAGTGGGACTGAGCGATAGGCAAGGATAAGGTGGGACATAGGGACTGGGAGAGGGCTGCAGGAGAGCCTGCAAGTCTCTAAGGAAGACATGGTACATATCCCCTTCCTCCCAGACCAGTCACTTTCCTGTGGGCTGAAGCCCACTGGAAAGCAGCATTCCCTGCAAAAACAGCTTGTCACCCCAGGAAGGGTTTGTAAATGGCCCTGAAGTGCTGCAAGATATCTGAAGGGTTTGTAAAGGGTCTTGCAGTGCTGCAAGATATCCAACAGCTTCATCTCAAGCTTTGGCCCACAGAGGGCAGGATCTGTACCCTGGGGGTGAGTTTCCTTAGGCAGCTGAGCCACTCCTGCCCGACCAGGAGCCAAGCAAACAGTGGCAGAGGGCAGCACCTATGTCCTGCTCTGCCCTGCCTGGCTTCCTTCCACCCCTGCAGAGAAGAAAAACCTGCCCTGGCTTCTCCCAGACATCTCAACTGCTGGACAATCATGCCTCTGTCAGCAGAACAGCCTCCTGCATCCCCAAGGAAGTGATAAGGCATATGCCACATTCCTTCTCGGGTGATAACACCAGCCCAGTCGCTCTCCGCGTGGGATCGGCTCCTGCTCCACTGGTGGCACCAACTGAGATCCAGGCAGAAAGGGACAAGCTCTGGGGTGGCCACCACTCACCCAAAGGGCCTGTGAAGCAGCTGGAGCTGGGCAGGTCTGACTTGTGGTACCCAGGGCTGATGCTGGGGCTGATGCTGGGGCAGATGCCTCCTCACCCCACTCACCCCTGTTTCAGCCAGGTCCAAAACAGACCACAAAGGCTGTTTGCCCTGGCATTCTCAAGCCTATTTACAGAAACGTCTTTCAGGAAGGCACTCACATGGGTGCTGGGAAGTCAATCTCCCACCAGCAGCAGGATCCAGCCCAACCTGCACTTCCCCCCCTCAGGCACACCCTGAGGACTGCAGTCCTCTCAGGACGAACCTGCGCAATGGGAGATGCAGTGCAACATCACTCAGACTGGAACAAAGAGCTTGTGGAAAGGAAAATGGGGGAAAAGCCCAGACAGAAATGCCTTAGTTGAGACTTGTTTCAGCCCATTTTGAGTGAACAAGGGGCAGGTTTCAGCTGAGCCCAGGAGTGCCACTCTGCCAGCCTGCCCAGCTTTGCCCACAGTCTGGACTACGAACCACGTGAGAGGGCCTCATTTCACCATGAGTCTCACCAAAAAGCTGTTTTCTTTTGAGGTTCAGGACAGACACCTCCCTCTCCCAGCAATGGGGATTTAAAAAAAGCCCATTGGGATTAACTGATGAAAAACGTAGCCTTTCTAATTACACTGTGAACCTTGTTAGCCTTTCCAGGGAAGACTCACCCAGAGCCTATTTTACTCTGCAGTGCCAGCAGGACTGTTGAGCTTAGCCCCAGTAGCATCCCTTTGCACAGTGGTCCCACCATCACCCTGTCAGGAAGCTGGGGATGAGCCCAAATCACTGCCCTCCCGAACTCCCACCTGCCCCAAGGCAGCAAGGCCGGGTTGTAAGCCCAGTGAGGAAAGGTCACCCATCCCTGCTGTGCCCACGGAGGAGCAGGGAACAAAGCAGACCCCAGGACTAGCCCAAGAGAATGCTCCACTGCCATGTAGTTACTGCCTGCCTTATTTTGGGTGGGGTCTTTTTGCAAGCACCAAATTCAGCTCTTTCCCTTTTTACCCCTTCATCGCCCCTTGCCACCTTGGTCTCCATGAGGAACAAAGCAGACCCAGACCAGAGCCTGGGCTCCCCTCCTCCCTTCCCTACTCATCCTATACTCCTATTTATTATTTTTCCTCAGGTTCCCATAGAAACCCTTGTCTGTGGACCTGGCAGGAAGCCACCATGTTGTTGGGTTTTTTTTTTTAATATATAAATGAAGTCATTCATTAAACTCTGCCATGATCTCCCTCCCTTGTGCGACAGCTCCAGATAGTCTCCAATTCAAAAAGGCTCTTAACCCCCTCTCGCCTGTATCGCCCCAGTTACGAGAGTCAAAGTCCATGTTTATGCCAGAACAACTTAGATTTCAGTTAAAATCTTTCACCCCCTCCTCCAGTTCCTCAGGAAGCTGCTGCAGAGGCGGTGCTGCACCAACACCCCCAGCTCGGCCTGGGTGCTCTAGGGAGCCTGGAGGGGGGGTCCCTTCTGAACCACATGAGCTTTCCACGCTGTGAGAGCAACACTGGTTGGCAGCCCTCTGCCTTTCCCGGTTGGATGTGACTAACTCTCTCCCCATGACCTCACCGGCTCGCTATTCTGTCCCTGCATCCTTCGAACAGGCTGAGGACAGAGCCGGGGGCGACCGTTCTGGGGAGAAGGATTTTTCTGCAAAAGCAGAGACAGAACTTTCCCAGCTCCTTTCACCACAGAGCAATCCAGCTTTGTCACAGAGCAATTCCAGCTTCCAGGTTGCCCGCTGCTGTGCTGGGATGTGTCTCGGACACTCTGAGCATCCTGGGCGGGGGGCTGCAATGCTGGGGACACCATGCCTCTGCTCAGCAGTAAGGGCTGCAGATAAAGCCCCCACAGATTCAAAAATACCAGCACCCTCCAGCAAACACCTAAACCCAGTTTATTTTCAGATTCTGAGCCGTCTGTCATGCTCAAACAGGCTGGTAGTGGAGTGAGGTTTAATAAGTGATGCGCTGGGGTTCAGTAATCACACGGACAAGCAGAGGAAAAAGGACGATTACTTTTTGACTGACCTAGCGGCACAAATATTTGTCTTTAGTGAAAAACAAACAAAGCAAAATGAAGCAAAAAACACAAGCAAATGAGAAACGAAGCCTTGCCAAAGTCCTTGTGTTTGGGTCAGCTACAGGGGTTTGTTGGACCCCAGACAAAATGTGCCATTTCAATTTGGACAAGCACAAGTGTGAGCAGGGGGTCAGCTGTTAAATTGCCTTTCGAAGCAAAAAGGTGGAAAGATTTAATTTCCAAATGGTTCCATTTACTAAAACGGGGCCACGGTCTCCCGTTTGCTCTAATTGTTCACAACTGCATTCAGGAACTCCACATGCTCAGCCCACAGTGGTATTTCACAACCATCTTTCCCAATTCTAGAAATAATTACCCAGCACTTCAGGATCAGGCTGATCCCACGTATCTTCACCTCCAGCCAGCACTGTCCTAGGCTGGTCCCAGGCTGGGGAGGTTTGGGGAAGAAGCAGACTCACAGCTGCCTATGGGACCAAGAGTTCTCAACTTCATTTCACCCATCACAGGACAGGGAAATGGAAAGCAAGACTTGAAGCTTGAGGAGTTGCAAGATGAGCTACAGCGTGCTACGCTCCTGAACCCAGCCACTTGCCTTTATAAAATCCCTCTACAGTGGGATTTTCATGCAATGTGAAAGGAAATTCACCCCCTTACACAAACTTTAGTGGGACAGGAGAAAGGAGGAGAAAAGGTCGAGAGACCTCAGAGGCCCCAGCAGTCCAGAGCTGTGGCAAGACTTGCTCCAGCAAGAGCTCATCACAGGGCTGGGTCATTTCTCCTACGTGGTCCCTACATCTCTGCCAACAGCTTCTGGAGGTCTCAGATGAGCCAAACACACTTTGTGGAAGGGGCTTCTCTCTTCCTGAGGACATCCTGCAGGTGTAAGGATGAGCTGAAAGCACCTTGGTCCAGCTGTGCCCACAGAGACACTGCCTGCCAAGCGTCTGGGATGCTTGGACTTCTGCTCTCACCAGGGCCAGCTGCCTGTTTCAGATCCAGCTCTTGACCTCACCTCCCTCCGGACCCCCAGCCAAGGGAGGGGTTTTATTTCTGTTTGCGCTACAAAACACCTCTTCCTGCAGCACAGCAACACAGGCACCCGCACTCTGGCTGCCCTGTTCCACATGGCCACAAACGCCCGCTCCAGACAAGCCCGCATGGCTGGGAAGGTCACGTTTCCTTCGGGCAATTCCTCACAGGCACTTGAGGAGATTTTAATATTCAGGCAAGGGAAATTTCCGGTACCAGATGAGCTGTGTTTAAGGGAAACTCTGCAGACTCGAGGAGTCTTTTGCATGGTTGACGGCTCAAAGGAAGCTTTGCTGGCCCAAACCCAACCTTCAGCACTAAAGCTTATTCCAGAAAGGAAAATCAAATGCCTCCCAGAGGCTTTGGGCTTTGCAGACCTGTGCCAGAAAAACTCAGGAACCCTCTACCAGCACACTGGACATTGCTGTCTCCTGAGCTCACCAGGGTATCAGGCCAGGAGTGTGGTGGCTTTGGTTGCTGCCTCTGCTGGGTAGGTCGCCCTACAAAGCCAGGGTACAATAGGGAAGAAGTTTTGGGAACAGGATTTAGGAGGAGCCATGTTCAGCCCCAGAAGATACATTGCCCCATCACCTGTGAAAAACCCAGTGTCCAACATAGCTGGAAATATCCCAGCTGGAAGCCACGTGGATGCATGAATTAGAGGAGACCTGGGAAGGGCAGCCCTGCATCCCCCGGCAGCCATCCCATGGCCGCTCTGTTGAGGTTTGGGGAAGGGGAGATGCCAGAAGCCAATGCAAGGGACCCTCCCCTTCCATGCAACCCACTGCAGGCTGCATTGCCCTGTCACAGTGCCAGACACAACATCAGTGCAGAATATGGCCTAGGACTGTCAACAAGTTAATCTGTTGCTGAGCAGGGCTGCCAGGCTTTATTTCATATTGCGTTTATCACACGTTTATAAAGGGCCTCGACTGCTGGCAGGAGACGTGCAGCTCACCCTGTCACACGAAAGGGAAGAGGACACCCACAGAAGGCTACAACTCCCTCACCCACTTGACCTTCTGCCAAAAAATTAATCACTTATTAGTGGCATATAATGGCTCTGTGTGACTGAGTCAAGTACGCTGAAACACACAGATAATGCCTCCGCTCGTGTCATTCAGGACTGCTGGTGTCAGGCCACCACAGAAGTCACGGGATTCCATGGCTTAGGAGTAACGTGGCTGGACAGCGAAGATTACAGCTAGGTCATCATCCCATGGAATAAGGAAGGGAGTGTGGATAGTGGTATGATACAGGGAGGCTGGGAAAAGAAATAAAATCAAGAATTATTATGTCACAGCCTGAAGTTTGTTTCAGCCTCACCTCGGGAGAGTTATTCTAGCTCTGAAACAGCAGTGTGTCAGTCAAAGGCAGCCAGAGATACTCCACAAGCCTTTCCCTCCCATACATTCATGTAATTCCTCAGCTGCATTGCTCCATTCAGTGTCCAGGCTACACAGTTTGAACAAGAAGGGGGGCAGGGGGAGAGGAAAAAATGCATCTGAGTGCTTCACCCTCAGCCTTTTTCTCATACCAAGATTCCCCACCCCACACGTAGCTGTGCAGTCTGAGCCACATCTCCCTGTTCCTCCTATAAATCACGGGTCACCTTCAGGATGCAAACAGCAGGATAGAGCTGCTCAGGAGTGGCCAGAGAGCCCATCCCCACCTCCTGCTGGAACTGGGGGGGTGTGGAAAGGCAGCACGTATGGGGTGATAAGGACACACCAAGGCATCTGAACAGAATATGATACAGCCCAAACTTTCATCAAGCAGAAATAGAAGGAAAACCACATCCAGCATGGCAGAGACCTATGTCCCTTCCAAAAATAACAGCAATTCTTCTTTTTTTAAACAGATCCTGGATTTCCTTGGCAAAAACACATCCCGTTTCTGCCCAGAGAACGATGAGCAGAGGTGCAGCCATGCATTACATGTGCCACATATAAAACTCTGTCTAGTTTAGCCTTCATTAAATCCCCTGCAAAGATTGACCTGTCACTGTGGCATGACAGGCAGGGAAAGCCCCAAGACGGTAATTTACTGCTTCCACGAGCAAAACAAGACACACTTGAGAAGCTGGTGGCAAATGGCAGGAGCAGACCCTAGAGGAGGGATGCAGGCAGGGCTGGTCCTTCATTATGAGCTCTGTCTGTCCCCTCCTGCCACTCACAGGACAGTGGCTCCAATAAGGTACATGGCATGCTCCATGCTTCCGGATGCCATAGGGGATGCACAACCACTCAGAGAGGCACGAGGCAACCAGTGGGAACAACTGTTTCTTTTTATTATTATTGATTTTAATCATGGCAGACAGAATCCAAAGGAACCACTTCCAAGATGATGAATTGCACCCTCAGGACCGTGGGTCCTTAGCACACAGATAGGCTGGTGCAATATTGTATTAACATCACCGGTCAGGAATTTGGCACGGGGGAGGAAAGGGCTGGAGCCTAAGCCCTCCCAGCACTCCACTGCATTCAGTAGGTGTGAGAAATCAGTGCTATGTACGACCTCAAACCATAGCTCTTTCTCACGGTCTCTCCATCTCAGCCCTAAGGTTCAAGGAATTGGAGGGTTTTTTTCTAAAGGGCAGGAAGTCTGAGCTCTGTTTTTGCAAGGGAAAAGCATGTCAGAGGAGAAAATAGACTTGTCAAAGAGATGCAGACTGCCTTACCCAGCTTTTGTGTTTTATTTTTCTCCTCTTTCAGATGGAAGTAAGCCTCCACAGCCTCCCTGCCTCGGCTACAGTCAGCCAGCATCCTTCTTGACACACTCATGCCCAAAAACAAGCCTGAGCCTAGAAAGGTGAGCAGTCACCTCACCCCTGCTTCAAGCTAGGATTAACAGTGATATCTGTATCGGCGTGGTGCTTGCCATAGCACAGCTGGCTCGGCCCTCACTTTGCAGCCCCTGGGGCGAGGCGGTCCCCCCAGCAGCAGCAGGGAGCTGGCTGTCCGAGCCCTGGCAGGAGGCAGCGGGGAGGCCGTGAGAACGCGCTGCTCCGCTCCCCGGGAGCGCCGAGGCTCTCTGCCCTTATGGCCATCGCTGACGAGCTGTGCTGCAGCAGGAACCAGAGTCAGCAGCCAGCCCTCGGTCTCTGCTGCGCTGAGGCAGAGTGTCTTCATCAGGAAAAAGAGTCTTTGCCCCAAGATACTGCTCCCAAAACCCTGTGTTCCACGGCCTGGCACCCAAGCTTCTTGCAGTGGGACAGAGGCACCTGGCAAGCCTCGGTTGCCCTTTGCCCACCACGGAGCTGAGGGACGGTGCTGCTACTGTTTCATGCCTGTTTGATGCTCCATCACAAGAGCTAGAAATGGAGGGAGAAGGAGAAAAAAAAAACCAAAACGAAGCCGAAAATTACTTTTTAGACACCATCCCAGCTGCAAAGTCTCAGGCCTCAGCTTCTCCATCCAGTGCCCTTTCTAGTTGAACCACGCCCAGATACACGTGGTGGTCCTCCTCCACACCATCAGAGCATGCCGATAACCTGCGGCTGCAGCCCTGAGGGGCTCAAAGTCTTGCTACAGCTTCCCAAAATTTCCATGGGCTCAAAGTTCAGGCCCTGAACATCCAATTGCTCGAGAGCAGGTAAAATTCTGAGTCAGGCCAGGCTAAAGACAAACAAAACCCATGTGCTGGTTTCTGGGAAAGGTCAGTAGTAGGTGGAGTTCTGACAAAAAAAACCCTGGAAAAATCTGGGAATGGATCCACAGAGTACTCAGAGGGGACAGATGAGCTGCTTCAGCTGGAGAGAAAGGATGAGCTGTTATCCTTGGAGTGAAAGCTGAGGGTGGGCACGCCACAAGGCGCCCAGGGAGGCTCACCATGCCCTGGCTTAGCCCTTACCCTCACCCTGCCCCACAGCTCAGCTGGGCTGCAAATACCCAGGTTCCTCCCGGCTTGCAAAATATGGTGGCATCACTCTGGCACCATAGAAGCCACCCTGGGATGTGGAAATCCCCCAGGCATGCCATCAGTCTAGCCCAAAAGGCTCTCCTGGATGCTCCTCCCTGCCAGCAGCCTCTGCTCGTGTCTCCCGTCCCATCCACCCTCTGCTCATGGGGTCCACAAAAGTGCCCATCTGTTCTGTCCTGGCCACAGCGATGGGACACAGAGGGATGAAAAAAAATGAAGGCCACTAATAAAAACATCAAAATAGCTAAGATTCAAGAAGAGGAGCGCCATAGGCTCCTCACGACACGTTGAGGCAGCATTGCAAAGCATGAATCACACTAATGAAGGCCCTGTGTCCCCTGCTGTCCCCGTGCAGGTATCCCTCCCTTCTCTTCCCACGCAGCGGCTCTGCCACTGACTCATTCCTACACATTTCAGTTTCCTCATCTCCCCCTAAAGAGCTGCCCCACTTCTTCACAGCAAGAATTCCTCGCTCCCTACACCTGTCCAGGAGCCAGGAGTTGAAGCAAAGTGGTGCTGCAATAGCCCCTGGAGGCAGTAGCTATCTCCCAGGCAACAAACTGTGCCCAGACCACGTCCTGGCATCAACCACACACTCCCCCACCCCAGAGAAAATGTTCTTCCCCTTCAAAGCGCCATCCAGCCCTCCCAACTGCTTCAAGCTCCTTGTTCCCAGCTCAGCACTCAGGAGGTCAAGACAGAAATACTGGAGTAGCATCTTCCCTGCTGAGACACATCCTGGCAAGCTTTGGGAAACATCGAATGCAGGCAGAAAGGAAGGCATCCTGCAGAGCTGGGCAGAGCCCCCATATCCTGAATACTACACTCTTGACACGCACCAAAATTCAAGGAGTTCAGGGAATTTTAAAGCTACCCTAGCGCTGAGGAACTCTAAGCATCACCATCTAACAGCATTGCTTGAACATGTTGTAGGGAGAAAGAAGGGGCCCTGCAGCTGCCTTACGGGTGCCAGGACATGAGTGCTGGCATCAGCTGGAGGTGACAAGCATCGCATCATGTATAGCAGGCCAGAACACAAAGGCGTGTAAGATTCATTTCAGATCTCACATTCTGGCTTCCCATGTTAATGACTCCACAGAAGACAACAAAGCAAAAATCCCATCCTACAGAGTAAATAATTAGCTCTATCCCGTGATCAAATTTTCTGACTTGTTTTCTTCCCCTGAGCTTTTTCATCCTCAAGATTCAGCCCCCTTTTCCCACAGCATTATTTGCACTTCAGGCTCTACGGGATTGCAAAGACATACAATTAGAGACACTGGTTTATTTGTTGCTGGTGCCGCAGCCATGCCCTGGAGCCCCTGTTCTGGACCAGGTCCCTGTTGTCCTGGGAGGCAGAGGGTGTTGGAGCGTGTGAGAACACTGTCCTTTTTCCCCCAAGAACAAATCACAGCTCACTTCCTAATGGCACCCCAGATTCACCCACACACTGAATAAAAACCAAACCAGCCAAGGTAAGAGCGGCAGTGCTTCCAGCTCACATCCACATGCCTACACACTTCCCCCCACGGCTGCACGCCCCAGCCAGGCACCCACAGCCCAGAGACAGGGACACAACTGCGGCAAGCCACCACAGCACTCAGTGGGAGCAGTGTCAACCAAGACGCCCAAAAATCCAGTTCCAAGGAGCGGCACAGCTGCCTCAGAGAGAGGCTGATTTGTAGGTTAATTAAACAGCCATATTCTTTTGTGAAACACTTGAGGCTCGATAAATGGAGGGAGAGTAAAATTCCAGCAGGAGCAGATAATGAACTGAACGAATCGACATGACAGGTGCTGGATCCCTATCTTATTTATGGGAATTCATTAGAAGGATAAGGAAAAAAAGATCGTGATAACAAGATAAAGAGGCTCATGGTTGGAGAGGACTTTAAAAAAACACTAAGTCTTGTGGGCGTGTGAGGGATCATCGCTGTTAAACGTGCTACAAAGGGAGAACTATTTCCCCAGTGATACCCTGATAGAGAAACTATGCTGGACGAGGGGAGTGCCTGGGCACACGGGGCAGAGCAGGGAAGGTAGATAGCCCTGCAATTGTCCATTCTTCTCGTACCTTTCCCAGGTAATTACTCAGCCACTCGTGCTCTGCAGTTGCAAGGCCTAACCCTGGGCTCTTTTCAGCCTCCAGCTTTTCAGATGTAAATGGAACGTCCCTGCCTGCACCTTCTGCAAAGCCAGTGAGGAAGAAGGAGCGCTAATTTTTCCAGTTCACCTCCTGGCTGGGCAGAGGTGAAAGATGTTTCCCAGAGTGCTGGCTCAGTGCTTTGGCCTCCGGGTCTCTCCACCATGTCCCAGTGCACCCAAGCACACCAAACCAGTCAGAGCATGGTGTGGACTAAGCCAGTCAGCAGTCAGTGGAAAAGCCACTTCATGTACATCTGACTCCTGGGACTGATGTTTGGGTGATGCTTCACCCACGGGCCCCTTTGTCTGAAATGATGGGGGTTTGTATCAAGCACAAGACAGGATGCTTAAAGCATTGGGACTCAGCTCTTCAACCCCAAATCCACAAGACTTACACTGGCTTCAGTTTAGGAACCCTTAACCCAGCTGTTGGACAGCTGGCAAGCAGCTCCCATTGCTGAGCAATGCTCAGAGAAGGTAATTCCCTGGTTATCCCTGCTGCTGCCCTGCAGCAGGAACAGCCAGGTAAATCCTGACACCACACTGATATCCCCAGGGCTTGTGAATACGGCTCTGAGCAGCTGTTTTCACTTGTGTGCTCCAGGTCTCCAAAGCACTCGGACACACCAGAAGTGCCCAGGACCTACACAGTGTAACCACTCTGTTGCTGTCACCTTGGGACAGAAAAACACAGAGCACGGCAATCTTGACAGCAACATATCTTCAAGCCAGGAGCCTCAAGCCATTCACTAAGGAAGCTCCTTCCTGCAGCCGAGGTGGCAGGGCTTGCAGAGCCAGCCCCACAGCTGATCTCAGCCGGGAGAAACTGCTCCAGGAGAGAACTACAACTGCAAAATAGGCTATGGTGTGTGTGGAACATATCCTGCCTGTTCTGCTGTTGAATCCTGTGAGCATGAGTGAGGCTTTCTGCGTGTAAACCATGGAAACCCCTCACACCCCACTCCATTCCTCATCTGTAAGCAGGACTGGAAATCACAGCCACAAAGCTAAACCTCAATCAGATCAAGTGTAATAACCCTGCTCAGGGAAAATGTCACCTTGTAGAAAAGCCCCTATGAGTCTCTGGGACACCAAAAGTCCCTTATCCACAGCAGGAGGAAGTTGGAGATGCCATTCAGGACAGGAAAACACCCCTGGTTTAGGCTGTGCTGAGGATAGTTCTGTGGACACCCCTTTTCTGCGTATGAAGCACATGTGCTTCCCCCGGCACCCCCCCATCTGTCACCCTGCAAAACAAATTGCCACCCAGCTGTAAGCAGGCAATTCCCACCCCAGCTCATTTGCCTGGCCCTCCTCAGTACCAGCTGGCCCCAAATTCGAGCTCGTCCCTGCCTTCTGCACACCCACAGAGGTTCCCCTACCCCTCGTGAGCCCCTGACAAAGCCCTGTTCTGAAACAGGGACATGTAACTGAGACCCCAGTCCCCCTGGGCTGAGACCAGGGAATGGGTCCAACAGGCCAAACAGAAGATGAACAGAGAGGAGCCACCTCCCAGTCACCCACCTCAGCAGCCTGTGCAACCAGTGGGAGCTTTTCTGCCAACTTCTCTGGGTCCAGAAGGGGAGAGAGAGGCAGGGACTGGATGGGCTGCAGGCGCCCATTTCCCTTCCAAGGCAAGAAACTTATTTGAGAGATGAGGTTTAGACTCTGCATTATCAATCAAGGAGATCCCAAATTGACTGGAAAATGCCTGGTGAAATAAACCCCACCATGACATCCTCCACCTCTCAGCTGGAGACCAGCAGACACAGCGAGCGCAAGGGAGCCAAGAGGCACCCGAGATGCAGAATGCGAGTCCAGCACTCCCTAATTCCACCTCTCACCCATCCAGCTGCCCAATTAAATATGAAGAGGTGAGAAGTGCCTCTCTTCAGCCCAGTCAGAGCCATCAGCATGGCACACCACCATCATCCAGAGAGGGATCCCAGAGACCCATGGAAAGAAGCAGCAATTCCAGCCCCCAGGGAAAAGCACCGTGACCGCATGGCAGGGAATCCCAAAGCCAGCAGACAATGTAGCCGTTCTCCCCGGCTCAGCGCCGGCTGACAAACGGGAATAAGCCCAACTGAGCCATCCACCTCCCTGCCCCGGCAATTATACTCTAAGAGAAAGGTTCAAAGCACTATTGTGATCAATTAAATCGGAAAAAAAAGCAGTGTCAGCTTGCAGCCCTAGGAGGATCCGGCCCTTCACTGATCTCTGAATTAAAAACGCACATCACAGCGTGCACAACGTACAGTTCCTGCGGGGAAAAAAGAAAAATCCCTTTTCTAGGCAGAAGCGTTCAGCACTCAGGAGACACAAAAAGCCACGTACCGAGCCTCTCTTTGCGGGGAGAGGGGAAACCAGCGGCTCAGGTGAGTGTCACAGTACAGTTGTGCTCAGTTATTTCAGTTGGGAGCGCCTGGAAAAGCCATCAGTAAGTTCAAATCTGCTTTTCTCATACAGTTTTTTGGGGAGGAGAGGGAGGGTTATCTATTATCCTTCCTTCCAACGCATCGGGTCTGCTGGAAAACCAGGGTAAGGACGAAATCCAGCCGATTTAAAGGGACACGAAGATGGTCGGTCTGAAACATACAGTGCCTCTCCCCCCCGGCGTCCCCCACCGCGCCCCTCGGCGCGGGCACATCCAGCCGGAGCCGGGAGCGGGTCCCCGCGGGCAGGTGGGCGCTCACCTGATGAGGTTCTGCAGGCCCTGCTTGCTGGAGTTCCTCCTCAGGATCGCGCTGGTCATGGTGGCCGAGCCGCGGCGGGCAGGGTCCCGCTGCCGCCCCCTCCCCAGCGCCGCAGGCAGCCGCCCGGCGCTGCGCGCTCCCGCGGCCCCCTCTCCGCCTTCAGGAAGTTCTGCAGCTGGTTTCCTTTTGTTTCTGCTAGCCCCCCCCTGCTCCACACCCCCGGCTTGTCTCCTCCACCTCTACCTCCTCCTCCTCCTCCCCCTCTGCCTCGTGGAAGTGTCACGGGAGAATCTCTGGGAGCGCAGCCGCCGGCGGGCCCCGCAGCACAAAGCCCGGCGCTCCCCACTCCCCTGCGAGGGGGATTCTCTCCTGGCTTTAACTCTCTTCTCTCTCTCCATCTTCGCNAGGTGAGTGTCACAGTACAGTTGTGCTCAGTTATTTCAGTTGGGAGCGCCTGGAAAAGCCATCAGTAAGTTCAAATCTGCTTTTCTCATACAGTTTTTTGGGGAGGAGAGGGAGGGTTATCTATTATCCTTCCTTCCAACGCATCGGGTCTGCTGGAAAACCAGGGTAAGGACGAAATCCAGCCGATTTAAAGGGACACGAAGATGGTCGGTCTGAAACATACAGTGCCTCTCCCCCCCGGCGTCCCCCACCGCGCCCCTCGGCGCGGGCACATCCAGCCGGAGCCGGGAGCGGGTCCCCGCGGGCAGGTGGGCGCTCACCTGATGAGGTTCTGCAGGCCCTGCTTGCTGGAGTTCCTCCTCAGGATCGCGCTGGTCATGGTGGCCGAGCCGCGGCGGGCAGGGTCCCGCTGCCGCCCCCTCCCCAGCGCCGCAGGCAGCCGCCCGGCGCTGCGCGCTCCCGCGGCCCCCTCTCCGCCTTCAGGAAGTTCTGCAGCTGGTTTCCTTTTGTTTCTGCTAGCCCCCCCCTGCTCCACACCCCCGGCTTGTCTCCTCCACCTCTACCTCCTCCTCCTCCTCCCCCTCTGCCTCGTGGAAGTGTCACGGGAGAATCTCTGG
>VZRR01008592.1:57596-128708 GCA_013398015.1 Oreocharis arfaki
TTTTTTTCTTTTTTTCCCCCCACCTTTACCACTGTTTTTCTGATTACACAAAGCATCTAAGGAGCAGAAATCCAGGTGGGCAACTGGCACTCGACGGGCTGTAAATCACTCCTGCTTCATTCACAGCAGAAGTCTTGCATGAAGGTCTCACCTCCAAACAGTCCCCACACGTCCAAAGGTGAGCCAAGAGTCAGATTAATATGAAAGAGGCTTTGCACTGGGAAATGCTACACCAGAGAAAAGTGTTCTCCTGGGATGGAGATTTGCAACTGGATTTTGGGGGAGGCCACAGAGCTGCAGCCTCAGGCAGGCAAGCAGCCTACACCTTGCATCTGCTCCCAAACATTCCCCCTCACCTGCCCGAGTCACCAACTGACCTGTGCTTCAGTTTTCCCAGCCATCAAACTGGTCAAGAGGAAAAAAATCTGGCTAAATCTGGCTTGCCTCGACGAAACACTGATATTTCAGGGGATTAAAGAAGTGCATGAGTGTTTGATGAAGGACTAAGATTGCCACCTGCTAAAACAAAATGCCCATCTGCCATGCATTCAGATGGCTGTTCGTCATGCTACCTCGTCATGGGAATAGTCTTGGGAAGAGAAAACAAAAGAGTCTTTTTCCCTAACCTGCATCTCCTGGTCCACATGTGCTTTTTGGGTGAAAAGAGATCCTCTACCATGCCAAACCAACAGGTGCCTGGACTTGAACCTAGCAAGTTCCAGCCCTGCCTTATACTTGCACATTCTTATACTTACTCATGGCATGGCCTGCCCATGTTCCCCAAGGTATGTGGGAATATTCCTCTGGCTGTCTGTCTCCAAACTGGGAGCAGCTATGATGGAACCACTCTGCTGAGAGCCTCACCTTCCTTCTGCTTTCAGTCCCTCTCATCTCATTTGCACGTTTCCTTTCAATCACTTCTGCAGAAAAGTTTCTTGACGCCTGGTAAGCTGAAATGGGGAAGTTGCCCGTGAAATACACCAAGAAATCTCAATTTTAAAAAAAAGGAAGTGCCTGCCCTCCTTTCCACTGTCTCTTCATTTCAAAACAGCTTGGTTTTTTTCCCTGCAGGTATTTACCAAGCATTGCCTAAGTCATTATGAACAACAAAAACCACAAAGCACAGACATTGATGCTGGCCTCACTCTGTGGGCTGCTCAGATGATATCACACTGCATATTTTTCTCTCTAAATTCAGTGAGAAGATGCAAGAGATCCACCACAAAAGATCTCTGTTGCTAAAAAAGAGCTTATCCCAGCCCAGCAAGTGCTTGCAGGAGTAATTAGGTTTAAGCATGTGAACATTCCTATTGACTTCACCACAGTTGGCCAGAGTTGAAATGAAGTGTGCACCTACAGGGCTTTCCTTTTGGAGAGAATTGGCCCAAACCTGCCACTGACTCCAATGGTCCGAGCCAGGCAAGGATGCAACTTGGAGGAGCCCTGGCAGGCAGAGATGTAGCTTGCAGCCGTGGGCCAGCAGCAGCTGGGGGCTGAATGAAATCACTGCAAGCACTCTTTGTTCAGGCCGAGATCCCAGATGATCTGCAGGGAGCTGAGGAGGGGCAAGGAGGAATGCAGCCACTGCCACCAGGAGAAGGCAGGAGCCTACTGGAGGCAACAGGGTGCTGCTCCCTATCGGAGGTGAGATGCTCTGTGTAAATGGGCAGAGGGAAAAGCTGTTCATTCCCCCAGCAAGAGAGCCTTGGCTCCACACCGGGTTTGACTCCCAGAGGATGCCAGCATGAGCTCCTTGTCTTGAAAGCTCTTGGCAGACTTCCACCCCAGTTCCAGGACTGACTGCCTCTCAGAGATGGGGCTTTCAGTGAGCAGAGCTGACAAAAACCATGCTTGGATGATGAAATGCAGGACCAGAGAGAGGTCATGACATTAGCTCTTACTGGTCTGAGGTGCTAAGATAATTTGGAATCACCAGAAGTGAAGCAGTGAGGAAAGGAGTCCCTTAGCTGCAACAGGCAGCAGGCTCAGCTCTGTGTTGCTCCCAGGGAGAGAAATTCCTGGTACTGAACTCTGCCTGGAAAAATCTTTCTAGGTGGCTGGGCCACTCGACCTCTGGGGAAGGTTTCCTGCCCTTCTCCCTGGCTTTCATCTTTGAGAAAGATATTAGAGATGACAAGAAAACTCATCCTTCTTCCAACATCAGCAGGGTCTTGCAGGACCACAGGGAGAGGAGAGCAGAGCGGGACCCCCAGCTTGCAAGACGGGAGGGAACTGTGCACTAAGTGACACATGGACAGAGTCACTATCCCCATGTCTGTGGGGCAGGGAGCATTTAAACCCACTATTCAAAAGCACAAAACATGTGCCCTCAAAGAAAGAGCAGTGCAGGAGAAATCCCACACCACAGCTTCAGAGCGCAGAGGCACCTTGGGTCCCCTCTCCTCTCCTGCCTCTCTCTGCCACGTGCATCAGTGTGAGTCATATCCAGGAACAGTAGGGTCAGCATCAGTCCCACAGCTGCTCGGATCCTTTCACGGAAACAAATCCCCTGCTCCCACCAGGAAGCGGGTAGGAGTACAGTGGACACAGGAAGCAAAACAAAGAATTAATTCATCTGTTATTTTTTTGTCACAGTTTAAGATAGGAGAACCACCATAAATCTCTGAAGCAAAACTGCACCCCACTACAGGAACTGGGGTGCCTGGAGCACCCAGGAGCACATTGTGTGGCACTGGAGTTTTCCAAAGCTCTTCCCAGCAGCAGGGAAAGTGGAGAAGGTGAGATGCTGGGAGACAGAGCGGGTCTGCCTCCATCCTTGTGGGAAGGAGGGCTGGAGCCCCAGAGAGATAGGGCTGCACCAGTTCCCGTTAATTACACAATCACTCTGCTATGTAGGACTAGTTGCAAAATCAGTTGAAGGCTCACACATGGTCAAGAGAGAAAAAAACAAAGAAAGAAACAAAAATACTCTAGTCCTGTTAGTGAGGAAATACAGCTCCAGCATTTCTCTCCAATACTGCTGGGATGTAAACCACTGCCAGCATAAGCCCCAAAGTACAGTCACTGCAAGGGCCAGTCCTTCACAAGTGCCACTGTCTGCCAGCATGGTTTCCAGGGGTCCATGTCTGCATGTCAGTGGTGGATCCCACCCCAGGAAGATGTTCGCACCACAGGGACAGCCTCACATCTTCAGCAAGGACTAAAAGCCTTATCTCAGCTGGAGACCCTGTGCCTCCACCAGCAGCCCCCTAGGACAATGCAGTAGATGGGGGGGGGTGGGAGGGGGGGTTTGCATCTTTCCTTCTGCCATCCCAAACTTCTCCCCCTATCCCAACATCCCACCAGCCTCTTTTCACCAGGCACATGAATCCACCACTTTGAAACCAGCCTGGCAGGCATCAGCATTTGCCCAGCCCCCCCGAGAGCCCCAGTTCAGGGAAAAGGGCACACCATTGGTACATCAGCTGCATAGATGGTGTGGCTCACACACTGGCCTGAGGAGTAGGGGTTGCCCACTCCGAATTCCCACTTAACTCAGTCCAGCTTCCTCTGCCAGCACTCACTTTCGGGCAGCCAAATACAGAGACCAAAACAGGCAATCAAGAGATAATCCCAAGGAAAGAGCAGGACTAGCAGCCAAAAGCATTACATTGTCTCCTTCCCGCCAGAACAGCTCTTCACAAGCACCAAAGTGTGCTGCCAGGAGGGCAGGGCGCCTCACCTCTGCAAGTAGCTCAGGGTGCAGGGCAAGGAGTCCAGCCCCAGTGATGCTCCCCAGCAAGCCTTCCTCTGTCCTGGCCATGAGCCAGGAGAGGATATTCCCAAGCCAATGCACGACCCCAGGGGTGTTGAGGGAGGGGGTGCCGTAGGCGGGAGCTGTCTTGGCTCGGAGTTGTTGCCAGGCCCATGCACTCAGAGGAGCACCACAAAAAACATGTATCATTGTGGGTCTAAACAGCCAACAAACACTGTGTCATGCTAAGTCTGAAATATTTGGCATGGGATCAATGCTGACTTTCTTCCTATGTTATGCAAAGAGGCAGAAATGAGAGGGAATCAGAAGCCTGATCTAGAAGGAGCATCCTTCTTCCTCTACCCCACTGCTACCTCTCACCCTCACACAGAATGGAAAAGGGACACTCTCTGGGGAACTTAAGGGGTACATCCATAAACCTAAAATCCCAAGAGTTTGCTTCATTTATCAGTGAGAGGCAAGGCTTACAAGCCTCGTAAGAGAAGATGCTTTTGCTCCAGGGGTGATATACACAAGGACAAAGGATGGATTTAGAGAACAGAGGGAGGAGAGAAGCATTGACGGGGCAGCCCAGCACAGTTAAAGGAGATCTGAGCCCCCATTGCACCAAGGGCTGTGCAAACAGCAAGAGACCACCTGAGCCACCGCAGTGAGCCATCATCCGGGGTTCCCAGACCAGGGCCAAGGCCAAGTGACTCAGCCAAGCCCTGGAGGAGTGCAGCTGGTCCAGCATGTCGAGCCAGTATCATTACTGATACTGTGCACTGCTATCTATATATTATGTTAAATCAACAAAGCCATTGGGAAAGAGACAGGAAGACAAAACAATGGCCACAGATAAGATGCTCCCATCCCACACAGGAGGGTCATTACAGGACAAGAGGAGAACTATTGGCCTCGAGGAGACAGGCTCCATGTCTTAGGGATGCTTGTCTACCGCAAGGCCAAGAAGCAGGACAAAGGACTCCAGCCAGGATGGATAAGATATAGGCAGCTGCTGCCAAGAGGTTGTCTTCCCCCAGCAGACACTGTAGGAAAAGTCTAAAAAAAGGCCTTTTTATAGCATCACATTGCTTCGTCACGAGTCTCTGCTCGCCAAGGTTTGGAAAGCTGCTGAATGAATTTGAATTTTGAATGTCTGTTTAAAATAAATGGAGCGGTCTTTGCTTTACTAGGTGGATTAGATGGACACTGGGCAGATGAAGACACCTTCAGACATCTCCCGTGTTGGGTATAGGAGGTGCACAACCACTAACAGAGGCACCACCTTCCTTCACCAGCTGGCATCTGTGTGACGTGTTTAAGCATCACCCAAAGCACATTTTGTGGATAGGCTTGTAGGTGAGTTCCACTGCACGAGCGCAGCCCTGTGTCGAGCTGTGCTGCTCAGCTGACCACACAGCTTTCAAGAAGTAAAATACAGCTTCTGCCCAATATAAACTTATTAGCTCATCTGCAGCTGGCTCCAGGCTCTGATGCAGCACCGTGTTGTGCAACACAAGCAGTTTTAGCAACTATTAATCTCCGCTTTACACTGCTGGGCTGTTACTCCAGCTGGGGTCCGGGGAGACTGAATGGATCAGAAGGAACTCCCAAGCACCATCTGACAGTTCCTGCATCCCTCACTTCAAGCTGCTCCTTGTCTCAGGGAAAGGTATCTAATATCAGCTTGCCCATATCCATCCATGCTTCCCTCGTAAAGATGGGCCAAAGATAGGAGCAGTTCTGAAAGGGCTCACAAAAGTATCTTCATGTATCCAAAAAGCTTGGAGACACGTGTCTCCATCAAGGGGAAAGATGGTCATTAATGCTCCAAAGTGAGGCCCAAAAAAAAGCTAGAAAGAGCCTTTCTGCACACAGGGCAGCCAGTACTGTATGCAGGAAAGTGGCAGCTGGAATGGAGAAGCAGCAGAAGAGACAAATGCCACCCCAAAGAAGTCCCACCAGAGCAGGGGTGCACAGCCTGTGTATCACAGGAGTCTGCCCTTCAAGACAGCTCAGCTTGGGCACAACACTGTCAGCTCCTGGTATGGGACGTTACATGACAACTGCAAGGAGGCACTTACTTTAAGAGGAAATTATTATTATCATCAATTTTATAGGGGGACAACCCTGCCCTTCCCAAATAGCTGGCAGCTCTGATTGATTGGGGTCTGTCAATAGCTCAGTGTTTGTCAATGCTGATGGCTCCAAAGCAGGCTTGCACTGGAAAGGAAACTGCTTCTGCAGCAGAAAAGCACAAGCATGCACAAGCACAGAAGAAGAGATCATATTTTCCAAACTATCTGGCAAGGACTTGATAAAAGGCACTGCACAAGCTGTCTACTCAGCTGCAGCAAGCAACAGATACCCAGAGCTGGGAGAGAGGCTTCCTTGGTAGTGCAGAATGAATCCCTTACAAAAAAATCTGTTTTCAAAATGAGCACGTAAGCAAAAGAACCGAAGACCTCCAGCTGATGCACACTGGCAGAGCTTTCTTTATGGCAGGCAGGGGGATGGTGCTGACATACACTGGCAAAAGCATTTGGGTCTACATGTCTGTGCAACAGCAAGAGAAATCCAAATAAACTGAGCTCCAGCTAATCCGAGTCTTGCACTTCTCAGATCAGTTCCCCCAGCTTTTCAGACCACTGGATGCAAGTCATCAATAAAGCCAGTAGAAGCTCACTGACTGCCGTCTCCATTCATTAATAAATCCAGCACGTGTATCTTCCTCTTTACCCATGTATTCCTTGGACAGTTACCAGATGCACCAGGCTGCCAGGACCCACCACAGCTCGTGTGAGATGGGCTGAACCCGAGCAGTTCCTGGGTTTGACACTCCCCCGTATGACGGAAGATGGAGCTCTGCTGCCAGCCCCAGCAGCCCATCCCAGGAGGGACTTGTTTAAAGCAGCAAGTAACAGAAGATATTCTGTCCTGCCTTGCTCAAGCAAGTTCTCCTGCAGACGATGGGGGCTGCAGGAGTGGAGCCCCCAGAAAGCCACTGGAGACCTGCCCATGAGAAAGACAACTCTGAGTGCCGAAACCTGGGATTAAGACACTTCAACGACTGCCTCACACATCTGGTGTGTGTTAGGAGAGATAGACTGGCAAGGAAAACATCCATGGGCTCCAAGTAGGGCTGGTTAACCCACTCGTGGCTGAGCCTCTGTGGAACATGTGGGCAGACTGAGGACTGCCAGATACCTGGCCAAGCCTCAGGAGAGCTGGGCTCAAATCTCACTAGTGGCCTGTGCTTCCTAGATGACACTGGGAAATCAGGGAGCAATTCAGGTGCCTAAACATAGGCGTCAAGCAGGGGATGCCTTGGGTTACCTAAGACAGCTGCCAAGGCCTGGCAGACGTCACACAGGTCCAATAGGAAACCACCTCTTCTGGGTACCAAACCCACAGTGGGCAAGTTCTACAGTCAGGGCTTCCCTTCCTCTTCCTAAACATCTCAACCTCAGCTGTCTGGCCTTGCAGTAGAGATAACCTGTCCTCCTTCCCTGTGGCAGGAGGCCATGGGCATAGCCACAGAGCACCCACCATGGTGACACCTTGACCTTGGCTGAGCACCGTGGGTGCTCCTCTAGTACTGATCATACCAAATTCATGCCGTGCAGGACAGCTGCTTTCCCAGAATGTGCAGCACCTCCTAGGACATATTTTTTGACCCACACCAGATGGCCATGATCCAGAACACGACCCGGGTAAAGAGGCCATACAAATACACCCCTGTGTCTTCCTTTCATTGGTGTACATCCCCAAGGCTTCTCATCCTGAAAGTCTTTAGAACATGAAGATCCATTCCCTGTGCATTTGGCTTCAAAGGAGGCCAAAGCACCTCCTCAGTAATCCCCAAAGACTCAGCCTGATGAGGAGTTTGTTGGACTCCTATTAAGGGAACAGGAACTGCAGCTACAGGAGGTCTGAGCTGCTGTGCAAGCTGGGGGAGCAGAGCCCTCCCTCACCTGTTCCAGGTGAGTAGGCACCATTCCTCCCAGGCAGGTTTGCAAAGCTCGACCAAGAGGGGCTGCATGGGGAGGACAAAGTGAGAGCACCAAATCCTTGTGATGTTGTGGCCCTGTGAGCCCCTGAGCACCACTGCAGGTTTGCAGTCAGTCGGAGCCAGATTACACTCTCAGGAGTCTCATGGTCATACCAAGGCCTCCTGAGCCTGAGCAACAACTGTATTGGGGCCAGGACTCCCACGCCCCTCAAAGAAAAAGCTGTTCCCAACAAAAACACTGCACTGACAAGGTCTCAGAGCACCTCCTGGCCAGCTGGTCTGTCCAGATGTGAGTCAGTGTCCTGACAGAGACAGCAGCCAGGCTGGATGAGTGCCTAGCTGGGAGCAAGCCCAGCTCTGGGGAGATCACCGGGCCACCAAGGAGTCAGCTTAGCCCCCAGGCAGACCCCATAGTTGGGCACGTGGGTCACAGGGGTGACGGATGCAAAGGGGGATGCAGGCAGAGCATCAGTCAGGGCTGGATTAGCGAGGTCAGTGAGGGTCAGAGCAGAGGGGCCCAGGATCCCCGGGGCACGCCAAGGTTAAGCACTTCCCTGCTGCACAGCCAGACCTTCCAGTTATCGCAAGGTTTTCACATTTGGGGAAAAGCCCTAAACCCTCTGAAGTAAGTTCACCTTACAAAATCCAGGGGCAAGGGATTCCCACAAGCTTCAGAGCCAGACTTCACACCAAGAGTTTTTAAAAAGCCAGCCTTCCAGCCAGCAGAGAGTCTCCTGTGTTTTCAAAAGAAAAGTGCAATTCAAAGGAAGGCTGCTGGGCAATCCGTTGCTGTAACACACACTCCTCCAAACCCATAGCTTTACATAGCAAAATAAGCTCGGAGGCAAGGCGAGGCAAGCCAGGCTTAATTTATTTTCTTTCCCCCAAGGAGAAAAGGACAGTGAAGGCACCTGATACCTCCTATAATTAGAGACAGTTCTTTATCCCTAATGCCACTGCCAGAGCACCTATATCCAATTTGGAAACCATAAGTATAACCCAGCTTCATTAAATAATCCATCTGGTCCTCCCGTGTTAATTTCCCTACTATTTTTCCACTTTAATGAGCCCAGCTGGGTCAAACTGTGACCAGTCACTCCTGAGCAGGGATCAGCAATCCCTCCATTCTACCCCCAAGGAATCTGGTGTACTGAGGGGTCCAGAATCTCTCCAAGTATCAGCTTTCCCAAACAACCTCCTTCCAGCCATGGATATACTTAGCAACAGCAGTCATTTCAGCAAAGACCCTTGAGACTCCTCTAAGGATCTGGAGAATTCAAGACAGCTGGGGATGGACATGGCAAGGAAAAGCCTAAGGCTTGCTGGCACAGCAGAGCCTCCCCCCAGGCAGTGACCATACATGGGCTGCCGAGGGCTCCCCGCCCTGCAGCTCGAGGGGAGGGAAGCCCCAGGAGGAGGGAGACTGGGGAAGTTGGGAAAAGGCAATCTGCCTCCCAGGTGCAGATATCCTGCAGAGCACAGCCAAAGGGGTGTGCACAGCTATGTGTGTAGGAACTAAGGGCAGGGGTTACCTGAAGCCTCCAGAGCTTTATGGAGAGAGCTCTGAGTAACAGACCTTGTGAGTCCTGGGCTCCCAACCTCTGGCCAACCCAAGCAGCCACCTCCCTAGAGCACCCCCCAGCTTCTCGCGTATTTGGGAAGGCTCACACCACAGCAGTTTCCCATACAGCAATTCCAGTTCATGGAAGAGAGCATAACACAGGTCTGGTTTAAGCGGTGTTAGACCAGTATCAGCAGGACTTTGCCAGTATGTCCCAATTTGTATGAGGAAACAGAGTGGGCTGTGTTCAAATTCAGATTTCTAGGATATTTTCTAATGCAAGCTCCTCTTCTATATACACTGGGCACAGTTAAATAGATAAAGTCCATTGTTTAGGGAAACACAGCACTGATATTTTTCTCCTGCCATCTCCCACTGTGCCTTACACCCAGGAGCCTTGGGATTCACTTTCCTGGCAGCTCCATCACAAGACTGGTTGCTCTGACATCCATCATGCTTTAGGCTGTCCTTAGAACCTTATCCTGCCTCCATCCATGCATGGGTCAGCTTGAAAAGAGCTTTTTCATCAAGGAGAGGCGATCAGGGAGATAAGCTAGCCACAGGGTGAGAAAAGGTAGACCCAGACAGCAAGTAAACATTTCCTTCCTCCATTTTGGGAGTGGAAATCACCAGAGTCTAGCAAGCGTCTAAACAGCACAAGGAAAAGCAATAGAAGTTTAGAGCTGGAGAAATAATGAAACTATTATACAAATTGTAAGGGAAAGTCATTCTTCATATTTTTAAAACAAAGAGGAACTCATTTCTGCTTGCTATTTTTGCCATCAAGTTTCATATATCATGAAGATTCTAAAACACAGCTAGAGAGGAAGGGATGTACCACCCTGCTGTCAATGTTCACACTTTTAAAACAAGGCTGTAAGGGTCTGAGTGCTATGGAACAGACTCCTCCAGACAGCCTTTTATTTAGCTGAAACTCCAGCAGGAAGCACAAGAGGGACCAAGCTGACCCAGCCCCACCAGCAGACCCCACCGGTGACCCTGCCTGCACCCAAGTACCTGCACTTACTGCAGCAAGAGGGGAGCAGGAAGGTTTGCTTGCCTTGGGCCACGCACAGCACCTGCTCCTTGCTGCTCAAGGTGAGCTGAGCCTGCGGCAGAGGCACAGCCAGGCAGGAGCGATGCCGGGAAAAACATCGATCCCGGTGCTGAGGAAACCCCTGTACTCCCCCAGCAGCCAAGGCCTCCCCTTTGTTTCAGCAGCGAGTTATGCACCGAGCCTTCCAGCACCCTTTGAAGCTTCCATTCAAATCTTCAGCCAAGGCTAATTGCTGTCAGGTGTCAGCCGAAGCACTTACTGCAACCGCTGATGACAGGAGATGACACACCTTTCTCCTCTCATTGTCACTCAAGGGGTTTTTTTTCCTGTCAACATTAGCTGCACTGGCTCTCAGAAGCCTTGGGGAGAAATGCTAATGCAAGCTTTGAAGCTGGAGGTGAAAAATCAGGCAACCTCCTAAGCTCCCTGGATGCTCAGCCTGAACCCAGTCCAAATCTGAGTGCTTCTGGGTGATGCACTTTGGCCGAGCTTATCTGTCGGCCTCCACCACAGACAGATGTGGTCTCTGCTACTGATCTGTCTTTTTTTAGCCCCCGTGGAAAGCTGTCTGTATTCAAGTGAAGAGACCCCAAATTTTACAGTCTCTGCCAATAAAGCAATAAAGCAGAGCAGAGGCACAGGGAGATATATAACTTCACAGCAGCCAGCCTGAAACATTGCCAGGTTAATTCAGCTGGAGACGTAGGAGATGCAGCAAGAAATCAGACATGCCCAGCAAGGAGAGGAGGCAGCTGATCTCCACACCAGAGAGGTCTTAGAGGTGGGGCTGATTTCAGCTGCAGAGCAGCTCCAGGTCACCAGACCCCTGCTTCTGGAGTTGGGGTTCCCCGCTCGATCAACCCCTTCCCAAGGGCTTTGAAATTCAAAGGGGATGAGACCTTTAGGAAATCTAAGTCTCCTCCTAGCTGGAGAAGCTTGTCAAAAGCCTGATGGAGCATCTGACCCATTCCAGCCTCGTGGTTCATCATTGTTCCGGCTGCACATCCTCCTTTCCCACCATGCCCTCCCCGTTTCCCAGCTTCCCAATATCCCGGGACTGGAAGGTAGCTGTGATGTCCCCAGGCCTCACCTCTTGTTCTCCCCAGAGGATTCATCTCCCACTTGGCTCAGTCCTTCTGCACCCTCCTGGCACCCCTCTGAGTCTGACATCTTCTCCCCTTGCTGGCACAGCAGCCCCACAGACAGCTCCAGCGACAGGGTGCTGCCACTGTTTCGCTTTTCCTGTGCTCAGCAGAAGTGAGCTGTGCCGGAAACTTCATGGGCTGAGGGTTTGGGGGGATGGGAGAGGGCAGGAGGAAGGTGATTTTGAGGGAGTTTTTTTGTTTTGTTTTAAAAACCATTGAGACTGATTTACGGTTTTACTTGTCGGCAACTAGAAATTTGGAAGTGCTGGGCTAACCCAAAAGAAAAGAGGGCATGGACATCCCCACCATGGCAGGGAGAGGAGTGACCCACTGCCCCCTCAGCTGCCCATGCCACTCCAGTGACAGCCATCATCTCTAAACCACAGCACCCTACACTGTATCAGTCCCAGGGTGCTGCTGCCAACGTTGTCTTGACTTCGCACCTCCCAAATCCCACTGGAGCCAAAGGGTCTGCTTCTGCCCTGCAGGTGCCACCCCTCTCCCCCCTTCCCAGCTCTTCCCCACAACTTCCTGCTGATGCCGTCATGGGTTGAGGTTCTGCAACCATGTCAGCTAGAGGAACTGTTGTCTCTTTGTCTCTTCACCACTGGGGAAGGGCACGAGCATCCGCAGCTTTGGAGGGGGACCAACAGCAGAGAGGTCCCCCATCCCCTCAACACAGTCCCTGCCAGAGCCTCTCCATCCCCACTAGGACTCCCACAGTGAGGCAGTCCCTGCTGGCACCATGGCATGAGTCGGGCCACCCAGGCAGGCAACACCCACCTCTCCCACCAAAGCTTTATTTACATCACTGCTGCCACGATGCAGCTCTTTGCCAAACTAGAGAGAAATGGCACCCAGTCAGCGCCCCCGAGCCCGGCGGGGCAGTGGGGACAGCGGGGAGAGGAGGGCGGGTATGGAGGCGCAGGTGCTTAGGACTCGCCAGCCTCGAACATCTTCTTTCTGCCCTCCATGCCGGACTTCTCCTCAATGTTCTTCCTCCAGTCACCGACATCGCGGAGATCCTTCTCCTGGGGGAGGATGGTTGCGTTGGTGCGAACGGTGCCCCCCAGGGTAAGGACCCATCTGGCCCGAGCCCCACACCAGTCCACCCATGGAAGCCCCCATGTCAGCTAGAGGAACCCAGGGCCACCCATGCTATACATCTTTTTGAACTGCACCTTCCTGTTTCAACATCAGGGGTGCCAGAGGAGGAAATACTGAGCAGGAGGAAGAACATTAAGGGGAAAGAGTAATTCTCAACCCTGTCTATCATGCAGGGAGGTGTGAGCCCTGAAGGGTGGGGGCCAACTCCTATCAGGGAAAAAGGGGAGAGGGAAGGATACCTTCTCAGTGTCCTCCTTCTTCACTTGCTTCAGGTTGGCTCGGAGGTCCATGCAGACCTTGTGCTTGGAGCCCAGCAGGGCCCGCAGCATCGCGTCAGCGGACATGCGCACCCTGCGCAGCGGCGGCCGCTTGAACTTGCCACGCAGGTCAAAGAGTTTCTGGCTCAAGTCTTCCAGCTGGGGGGGGATGAAATGAGGGGGGGCAGAGAGAGAGAAGGGCATGGGTTTCATGAAGTATGAGGAATGGCCTGGAGACTCCCATGAAGGATGGCTCCAGGGTAAACTCACCTCCTTGGTAGTCTTCTGTAGCTTCACCTCTGTGTCATACCTCTCCTCATCCACTGACTCTATCTTGGCATGAAGCTTTTTGCACAGCTCCTGGGAGGAAAGCAGAGAGGGATGCTGACTGCTAGGACCCATACACAAGATTCCTCTCTCCTGACCGCTCTGGCTCTGAAAGCCCTCAGTCCAGAAGACTAGATGGGACTGAGGTGAAGAGTGGCTTGGCAGCCAGCTCCTAATCTCCATGCTACTGGCTTCACACAAATGCTGCCTCAACATTTAAAACACATCCTTCCTGCCAGCCAGATCCCTTTTTTTTGCAGAGAGACCCCATCTGCCTCTCAAGCCAGCTGCATGTCCATCTGGCTCCAGGGCAGCACAGATGAGAAAAGGGTCAAGGTGGGAAGGCTGGTTTAGATCCACCAGGCTGACTGATGGAATCAAATATTTTCTGCTCCAGCACTGAAGGGGTTAAAGAAGCCTGTACCTGAAGTTCCTGCATGGATCCTGGGAGCGACAGAGGAGGGCAATGTTCTGCCAGGTAGTTTTGCTTTTCCACTTCTTTAGCAGCTGCTTCTTTTTCTATTTCAGTGACAGCAAGCTGGAGCATAGCACTCTGGAAGGCAGCAGGAGAAGGGTGAGCACAGGGCAGAGGCAAGGAAGGAGGGCAGAGGGGTCGTCAGGGGAGTGGGAGTCCTGATGGAGAGGCAGCTCGGGAAGTTCCCACCAATACCACCATTTCCAAGCAAGGGACATGATGGAGACTCAGTAAGTGGGGCGGGAGGCTCCCACATTGTGCATTGTGGCCTCTTCTAGTAGGGATAGCGCTGAGAGCTGGCTGGCTTGGGATGGGAGGTGGGAAGGTCGGGACACACACCACACAGCCACAGCAGTGCCACGTACCTTCAGGTGCTGCCGACGGGCAGTGGCTGCCCTCCTCTTTTTCTGCAAGTGGAAGAAACAAGAGAAAAGCAGGTTATCAGGTGCCCACTCCCCTTTCCATTGCCCTTCCCCCTGCAATGCCACAGTCCACCAAGGACCTGCACAATGGATCCAGCCAGGATGGACAGCTTGACACACAGTTGGTCCCCAAACCAGCAGCACTCAAGGAAGAGGCTCCCTACTGAACTCAGCTTTGCCAACCCCAGGTAGCTAAAACCTATAAAGTCCCTCAGGAGAAGATAACAAGGATGATGAACTTGAAAATATATGTATAAAATATGGCTTCAAACTTGTCCTCTTGGGACTTTTAGCCGTTTCTCTAATTTCCTCTTCACTCAGATGTGTTTTATTTTGTGCTCAAGCTAATGACCCCCGTGTCCCTGGGCACTCAGGAGCTGTGGGATGTCTTTCTGAGCAGTCCAGGGCACATGTCCTTCTGACACTCTGGTGACAAGGACAGCCAGGCAGGTGAAAACGTGAAGGCTGTGTAATTTCTTGGAGCTGAAAGGATCCAGCACAAGTGATGCTGAAGCAGGGGCTTATCACAGCTAGACGACAGACATGACCACAGGCCGCCCTTCTGTATTTGTCATGCTGGACCAGCAGCGACAGGACTCCTATTTATAAAAAAGCCACAACTTCTGCATTTCAGCTGTTTCCTGAGCATTTCACCCAGAAGACACGGCACGGCTGAGTTGGGCTGGCCCAGGGGAAACACATCTGATATGCTGTGGGGCAGGGAGTAGAAAGCAGCACTTGTGAGTGGGTCTGTGCCCCATAGAGGAGGAAGTGGATAAGGATGTGCAGAGTGAAATGTAACAAAATAGGACATGTCTTGCATATGCAAATGGTGCCAAGGCCCTCCTGACAGGGCTGGAGGGCTCTGCAGTGAAAAGGCACCCAGCTCAGAGATGCAGCACACCATTAACCATCAGGTAATCAGATCCCTTGAGGGCTTTGAGTCCAGGGTTTATTCTCCATCTGAAAACTGGTATCTTACCAAAAAGTTTCCTCCCAGCCTTTTCTGAGAGGTCTGGATTTGATGGGGAGTAAAAGAATGTGTTGGATATCAGCACCATTTTGTGGCATTTCTATGTGTCCCTGACATCCTCTTTTCCCTCAGTGAGAACAAGCTGGAGCTTGTGGTGTTTCAGACATATGGGGAGATGCCAAGCAGAAATGAAGGATGGAGCAATTTGCTAAGAGGAAGTGTGGAGTGACAAAGCCACGAACAATCCTCCCACACCTTCCCCTGCATTTCTCCAGACGCCCCCAGCCCCACCTGGCTCTGCCAGAAGCCAGGGAAAACTTGCTAAGAATGCAACCTCCACCCTGCTCACATTCCCCTGGCTCCAGGCCTCCTTGGATTGCCTTTGAGAAGTGATTTTTCAGTGCGCAGTGTGTAGAAAATGAAGGGCTAGATGTGGGGAAGGAGGAGAGGATAGGATGCTAGGCCAAGGGCAGGATGGTGCATGGATAATGGAGGAGAGGCCACCTGGAGCTCTGGACCATTGCCTTCCCAGCACCATCTCGTGGCCGGCGGGGGAAGCAGGCGTGGAGGGAAAAAAGTGTGTAACTCCAAGCCAGGAGACAAAAAAAGTGTTTCAAAAGGGATTTTCTCCTTCACGTGTTTACCAGGAGGAGTCAGCAAGAAAATAACCATGAGCCATTCTTCCCACACACCCCCCAGCAGCTGATTTTCCTAGGGAGGAATGGTGAAGCCAGGACTGCTGCCATAAGCATCACGAAAGGAAAATCCCCAGCAGAACACACTTACCTCTTCACTGTTCAGGAAAAGCAGACGGACAAGGAAAGGAAGTAAGAAAAAGGGGAAAGAGGAAAAAAAGGCAGTTAGTTAGCATCCTAACTGAAAACAAGCAGAAGAATCTTAATAAGCATAAAAAGCTGATGGTTGAACACAAGTTTTTAAATGCCAACAATGTATTAGAGACAGAAAAATGGGAACTTACTCAGACATCTTGGTTTAGATGGTTGTGAGCCTGAAATGAAAACCAAGAAAAAAAGTTCATAACTATTCATGCTGGTGGTCACTTTCTTGGGTTTAAAAACAAAGCAAGACTACTCTAGAAAATAAAACGAGGAACAGGTCTGTTCTTGTTTCCCAACTTCACCAATTTTTCATCATATAGGGAACTAGGCTGCAATTTGTAGACAAGAGGCAAACATCTCCTCATAGCAACACAAACCTGTTTTGCTCAGCATCAAGGGACTTCTGGAAAAGACCAAATATGGTTGAGCCAGAAAAAGAGAGATCTGTGACAGAAATTCCTGCAGGTATGTTTCTTGTTTGACCCCCAGAAAACCATTTTATTCAATGAAGGAAGAAAAGGCAAAAGCTATTCTCAGTTTACTGCTTCACTTTGCCATTTAACCTTACTTCACTTCATAAACAAGACATATCTCAAAGCCTGCAAAGGGTTGGCGGTGACCCCGGGTGACAAGGAAGGACTTCAGAGGATGCTGCTGCCGCCGGTGTATACACGCATTCTGTGGGACAGGGGAGCTTGTTGCAGCAACCTCAACACAGGCGATGTAGAGCAGGGTTGAAAATTGTGGTTGAGTTGATACAGGCACAAAAAAATTCCCCAGACAATTCCCTGCATCTGCTTTAAGTAGAAATTTTACACGTACAACGCAGCGTACTAGGGAAGAGATGGAAGAGCGCCTTTCCTTTGCTGTAAATGATTTCCCCACAAACAGAATTTTACTTCTCTAGCAGAGCAATATCTGCTGCTTGCATCTCCACCGCCAGTCCTCTGCAGAGCAGAAAAGGCCCCCAAAAGCAGGGAGGCTCTGTCAGGAGGGGAAATGTTAATGGGGGCTCATGCCCGAGGCAGGAGGCACAGCTTGCAGGGCCAAGGAAACTTTATCCTGGAAAATGTGCAGGCCCATCACATTACTTCAGCGAGGAGGGGGGGAAAAGTGCTTCTAAAAATGGCCAGGGAGCTGCAGAAGGAGCTGCAGCTGTCTCCTGGGACGGCAGCCTCTCGCCGGTGCCAGCCCCCGTGACTCGGGGAGGTCGGGGCGATGCGGAGCACAAGCCGCCGCAGGTGGCGGAGCTGCAGCTGAGGCCGGGGCGGCCGAGGAACGCCGGCTATTTTTGCTGCCATCCCTGCCCCGCAAGCACACGCTCCCGCTTCGGCCGCAGCGACGCCGGGGAGCCAAGGGGACGACGCCGGGCTGCAGCTCGCTGCCCGCGACGTGGGCTTTGAATCACCTGTTCCGCCGGGAGGACACCATAAATCTGGATGTCGGTGCCTGTCCGAGCGTGTTTTTGGGGAGGAGGGCATTGCAAGGGCCGGGTAGGGAGCTGGAGGAAGGGGTGTAAGCAGGGAGCGTAGCCGAGCTGCGGCAGGCAAGGATCCTGAATCCTATGGCCCTGGGAAGGTCAACCTTAGGGTCCACTTGCCCTCGCCACTCAAGCTGAGAGCAGAAGCAGCCAAGGGAGGGGAAAGCATCAAATCAAAAAGGGAAAAAGCTCACTGGAAGAGACAGAGGGAACCTTTCCAGTGCACAGACCCTCTCCAACAAGCAAAGGATGGAGGAAGTTTTATTAGCAGCCCTGTTTCTCCCAGCAGGGCACCCCCACCTGGTATTTATCTCCCTAATACGCAGGTAAGCAAATCTGCTCCCCCATCATTCCCCAAGAGCAAGCTGGGTCATTAGGAGATATGCAAAAAGGCTCACCCAAGTCTGGAGGAGAAAGTCAGAGTCGTGCTGGCTGGACAGGATGGACAGACGAGCCGCAGGCAGCTGGCTGAGTAAGGAGGTATAAAAGGGCTTCTCGGGTGGCTCAGTAGAAAATCCACCTTCTCTTTAAGGGCATGGAGACCTTCTCAGACCAATGATGTGCAAGAGTGCCCTGTGCACCTCCCTTGGCTGGGGCAGGCCAGGCCAGCAGGAGAACAGGAGAGGGCAGCCCCCAGGGAAGGAGGGGTGGGGAGGAGAAGAACATCTTCTACCCATGGGGTCCAGAGGAGCTGGGGAGATGTTTTTCCTCAGAAGTGCCAAGGAGGGAGCTTTCCTCTCCCTCCTCCTGCCAGCAACCAGTCACAATATATATGGCTTCAAATCTGTGGGGTGCTGAGGCTCCCTGCACACAGCCATCCATCTGCAAGGCCTCTAATTAAAGTTTCCCCTTGGATACACAGAGTGGCTTATTCATGGACAAGGACATGACTCAATTTGCCTCCCAGGGCTTGGGAGAAGCTCTGCTGTTCAGGAAGGGAGGAAAGAGCTTGCACCCCAAACATCCACTGCCGACAGCACATGCAAGAGCAATCCCTTAATAAGCCATCCAGCACTAGCTTTTTTAGCCTCACTTATTTCCCTCACACAGGAAATATTTTCAGCTCTTCCCTGTGTGAAATATTTCAACACAACTCAGTTTTTTTGAAAAACAAGCTGTGGAGCTGCTGCAGGCAGCCCCAAGCCTCAAATCCAGCCAGGGGCTGGGCAGGGGCAGCGGAGCATGGGGGAGCAGCCCCGTGCTGACAGCAAGAAGGGTAATCCCCTCCGTGGGATGACCCGGACCCATATCTCCATGGATCTGAAGGAGAAGCAGGTGGAAACGTAGCTGGAAATATTCCCCAGCCCTGGTCACAGCACATGCAGTGCGTGTGTGTAGGGGATCCCATGGAGACAGGGACCCAAACAGCTCCTGCTCTCCTCCCCCAGGCCAGGCGCTCCCTCCTCTTCCAGCCGGGGTTTTTTAGGCTGATTCAGACATGGCTCTGACAATATTTTCCAGGTGCCTCCCAGACATTATATAGATAGTGGCAAATCCCTTGCTGCAGGCTTCCTGTTTCACCACCCTCAGCACCATGCAAGTAGTGCTGCAGATGCTGCTGAAGGAAGAGCAAGTCCTTGGGACGGGGCTGGTGTCTTGCAGGGGTTTGCCGTGGTAGCAGGCGTAGGAGGGAGAAACTCCTAGCATGGGCAAGGCTGGGTCTACTTGGGATTTGTGCCTTTGAAATGCTGCAGCTACACATTCTGGCCTCTGCTGGCCCATCAGTCCTCCAGAGAGCAGCTCAGCTCTTGGTGGAGGAATCAAAACCGGGGGAGTTCTCCATTCAAAATTCCCCACAGCCAGGGAGTTTCCTTCAGCAATGTGATGTGAAGGTGTTCTGGACCTCCTGGAGGCCAGGCATGCAGCACAGCAAAAGAGATCTGCTCAGAATTCAAGGGTGTGGTTATCTCCTTGTGACAGGAAAGTGTTGGCCTGATATGCTGGAAGAAAGAAGTTCAAAGAAAGAAGTCCCATGAGCAAAATATTGGCCAACAGAGGTGTTTGTAGGATATGGGAGGAGTGGGTGGTGAGGTGTGGTAATAGGATGAGCAAAAGGTTGAACCTCCAAGTCTGCAGAAGGCTTTCCATGGAGCTGCCTTGCACAGGGGTTAAGCTGTAGGGCAGCTCTCCGAGAAAAAGAAAGGGGCACCAGACCTAAATGCCACGAGGAAGAAGCATTTGAGGACAAGGAAGAAACCCAGTGAAGGAAGAACGGAAAAACAAATCCATGTCAAAGTTAGAAGCTATGGTTAACATTAGGAAAGACAGCAGTTTCCAAAGGAATTACATAAATGTTTGAGTGATGAAGGAACAAGTTTCTTGCAGGAAAGCTCGAGGAAGGCATAAAGAAGCTCCGGGACATTCTTCAGAGAGGTGTTTGGCTCTGTGAATATTAAGAGGGTATTACACAGTGAGGGTATTACACATGGGCCAGGAATGGATGCACTGTTCACACTTGGGTACCTTTCCTAAGGAGCATCTGACCTCGTTCCCTTCCCTCATTTGCTTCCACTTGAGCTAGAGGAACACACCATGGGTGTGAGCCACCATTCCCAGAGCACTGCCACCGTCCTGCGCGGTCTGACAGAGGGAAGACCTGTCATACACAGGAGGTTCTGCATGATGTTTTAGAGACTCAGGTGTGGCTGTTTTGGGACAGGCTTCTCCACGGAATCACCACGTTTTGGAAGGATGAGGCTGATGAATCCATGCAAGATATCCCTCATGCCACTCTCCTACACCTTTGCACCTTGCCTCTGCTTCAACATCCCACAAGCATCAAGTGGACAGGCACTGTGGAGTGACATGACACCAGATGACACTATGCCTTATTTTCAAGGATGACACTGCTGGCAAAAAGCAAGTGTTCTGCTCAGTAGCACTTGTGATCATGGTAAAAGTTCAGGCAGATCACTGGGGAAACCTGTATCTGACTGCCCTTTGCTTTCCCAAAATCACATCGGACCAAAGCAAAGCACACGGCTCCCATCCTGCCTAGGACATACCCACTCCCTCCAGGGTATCCCTAGAAGAGCTCCTCATGCTCTGCTTCTGCCGATGCCAGCGTCTAGGAACTCTCCAAAGGAAGGCCCTTACTTTCACAACCTGTGCCAGTGCCGTCCTACACCCCACAGCTCATTTGCCCATGAAATGGGGTTAAGGTTTTTGGGTTTTCCTATTCAGGGCTGCTGCCAACCAACACAGCCACCCTGTCCGTGTAGCTCCATGCTATCTTCCTTGACAAGGAGTGCTTCGGGCCCATGATGTTCATGTCCTCAGGCTCCAAACCCACCAGCAGGTCCTGACAACATTCCTCAATGTTCAGCAGATACCTCATGAACTCATGAGCTGACAGCAGCTTTGTGCTGTGATTGACCATCAGCTACACAATGATGCAAGCAGGACCCCAGGAGAAGCCATCCCAGCAGTGGATGAGGACACAATTCCCTTTCTCCAGCGAGACGTTGATGCACTCATCAGTGTCCCAGAAGCAGGGCTGCCCCATTCTGTGACAATCCCCATGGAGCCTTGAGGCGTATGCTGAACCCTCCCCGTGGCCGATGTAGGGGATGACACTGGGCAGGCAGCTCATGGCAGTGAAGATGTCCCTGATGAAGCTGTCGGTGCTGTTCATGCACAGCCTCTACCCACTGTCAGTGTTCCCCAGGTGGATGCAGTCAGTTATCTGAGTGATGACGGGTCCTGTGGAGGGCCAACACACAGGTTTCTGACCAGTGGGCTCCTTGGGATGTGGCTTTTTCTTCCAGTTCCCCCTGAGGGATTTCTTGGAGCTGGCATGTGGTGCAGGGGGCTGGAATAGGGCTCAGAGCCCCACAACAGGAGCAAAAAGAGGGACAAGTGACTGGAGAGCTTGGCCTTGAAGGGGAGTGTGGTGGAAAAGGCAGGGGAGGAGCAGGGGAGGGACTGGATCTGTGGGCCTGCATCAGGGACCCCATGTTGTGGACTGCCCCTCTGCTCTCAGCCTCTTCCATCTGCCAAGCAGTATAAAGGAAAGGACTGGTGAGACCACGAAAACTCATCTCTCCAGCTGCACGAGCAAGGTGCTAAGAGTGACCCGGGTGTCTTGCCACATTGCAGGACTACAGACACCACATCTCCTTCTCTTCATGCACTTCACTTTTATACTCACCAGGTTTGGACAAGTGCCTGTAGGAACAGAACAACTCCCCGTGGACACACATAAGTACTCACACATGGCTGCTTTCGATATAAACACTGGCCTTGAAGAGAAACAAGGCATTTTAATGACCCTTTCCACTCCAAAGGGACAGTTTTTGGTGTGGGCTTCTGGAAGAGTTTGCAGCTCACTGCAAGCTGGAGCCTGGAGCAAGGGCAGCATTTCAAAATGAAAACACAAAGGGGTGAAGAGAGGCTTCAGGGAGAAGGCAAAAACCAGAAACCTCCTCTGGATAAAGCCCTTTCTGGCCATGGTAGCACACAGGGGCTTCAGTCTCTAGTGATGCAGTGTCTGTGTTCATAGCCAGGGTTAGGATCACTGAGTTCCCAGCTCAGCCCTGGGCACAAACCTCACTCCTCTCGGGAGCCTTTCTCACTTCTGCCCAGGATCAGAAGCCTTGGACTCTTCCAGAGTGTGGCCCTTTCTCCATGACCCCAGGCTGAGTTGGCAGCCCTCTGGAAAGTGAACACCTCTGACCAGCACTGGTCTGTGCCCAGGCCTTCAGCATTTCATGTGTCCAGGAGGTGATCCCTCTGGAATTTCCACCCAACTTGCCCCTGGATAGTATTACTGAAGTGACTCAACACCTGATCACAATCCTTCATGTACATGCACCTCCTCAAAGCCTGGTTAAGACCAGGGTATGACCCAGAACGTGTCTGGAGAACAAGCTGAGACCTCTGTATGCTCAAATGAGTATGGCTGAAACATGTCTTTGCTCTTAAAAGGTCTTTCATGCTCTCTGTGCCAACACAAAGCAGCAGCAAGAACACGGTGTTGGTAAAAAAAAAAAAAAAAGGCCATAGAGCTCAAGAAAAACTGATAAATCACAAAGCTCTTCTCTCCCCAAGATCAGCAATTGCCCTACAAACCAGCAGCCATGCAAGGAACGATTCTCCAGAATTTATCCATTCTGAGCACACTGGGTTTTTTTAAATGCTGTGTGACCCCAGACACCTCATTTTACAAAAAAAAGCTGATAGCTGCAAAGACCCTTTTCAGCCTCACCTACCGGCACACATTGAGAAAACCTTGGGAGAATACAGCTGCAAGGAGATGGGCCTCTGGAAGCTCTGCTGGAGGTGCTTCTCAATCAGGTTTGGCAAGGGAGGGGATGAGCTCAGAGCAGGAGAGGGCTGTGCCAGGAAAACTCAACACCCAACACCACTGAGCATCTCTCAAGAACATCCCCAAAGCTAATCAATTCCCAGGGTATCTGAGACATGAGTTTTCTTTTATGAAGGCAGGCCTGAGTTTAGCACATGTGCAAAAGTTGGGGGTGGTGTGGGATGAGTGCATCCAAAGCAGAGAAACCTTTAACAGAGGCCTTTGCAGATATGAGCACATCCTTTGTCACATCCAGAGCGAACACCAAAGCCAAGAGTTCTAACTGGACTGGCTGAAGTGACAACCTTCATACCAAGGTTCAGGCTTCTACGTCTGAACTGCTCTGACTTGTATGTAAAAGATAAGATGAAAATGCTCTCTATCCAGGGCAAAACCAGATGCTAACTGGGCTGGTTCCCACGTGAGACAGCCACCTCCTTCACAGGCACTGGGCTCTTCACCAGCTCTTCCAAGGTGGCAATGTTTCTCTTACTGAGGCAACAATGACTGATTCACAACTCAAAGTGCCCATTTCCCACAGGGAGCTTTTTAGGCTCAGACAAGGACATCTGCAATGTCCATGTTCATGAGCAGGATGATGAAACACTTGTTTGCAAACCCACCGTCTTCCCAGACGCTGCTCGCAGAACGTAAAACACAGTGTGGGTTGGGTTGTTTGCAGGTCAAGGCCTCTTCTCAGCTCAGTTAAACTCCTCTTCCTAACTGACTCCGTGCTTGTTTCTGCTCAAATTGAGTGGCAATAAGTGCCTGCAGGGGTTTCATCACCTCTCTGTGAAGTCAGCAAAGCTGGCTGAGAAATTCCCATCTTGTTGACATGCAACAAGTCATCACTGATGGGTACCCATTCACCCAGAACGCCAGACTGCTTCGGGGAGCACTTTTTGCCCAGCAGCATGAAAGCTATGAAACCCTCATGCTGCTTCTCCCTTGGCTCCATTCTGCCTCGACCTGAAATACAGAGAAATGAGAGGTCTGTTTTTTCCAGGTCTGCCCACAAAGTTCCAGTTGGAACCTTGGGAAGCACCTCCATGCACCCATTATTATTCCTGTTTCTCAGACTGGACTGTTTGGGGCTTCTACTCCTCCCTTCCTGCCCTTGGCAGGGCAAGGTGCATTGAGATGTAAAGTGGTCCAAAAAATATTTCTGTATCCAGAAGCAAAAAAAGGGGCAGGAACAGTCTCAGATAAAAGAGCCCCAGCAGCAGTCAGTGCAGGGGAAAGGGTCTGGGAAAAGGGAGCAGGAAAAGGGAGGAGAAAAGTGTAGCGAAAAGGGTAGCAAAAAGGGGATAGAGAAAGGGAACTAGAGATAAGGATACGGGAGCTGGAGCTTTTAAAAAATAAACCCAGGCATGACAAAAGTACACATTTTGCCCATAAAATTGCAATGCAAGAGATGCTAGCTAAGGGATATTTATAAAGCAGGCATGCTTGCTTCTAGTGAGAAGAGCTTAGATGCTCTCCAGCTCTCAAAAACTCTAAGACTAGCCAAAAAATCTGTGGCTGGAGGACAGCCAGCCCATACCCAGGCCGAACGATGACAGCCCGTAATCATTTTTGTCTCACTGCAGACGACTGGTGACAAGCACATATGAGGCTCAGCCTTCTCTTTGTGCAGCTCTCCCATTTGATTTCCTTGAGTGCAGGGACAAATACCAAAAAAAAATCACTGAATGAGGGAATAATTCACTTTGGGAGGGACTTCTGGAGGTCAGAAGTCTTGCGTCTGGATGTAAATAATTGAGATTATAAATCTTAATAACAAACAAACATCTCAATTTTCAGTGCTTCTTGTCTATTTTAACAGACCTCTGCTTGGCCCAAGCCCTGCTCTTTGCTTTGCCACCGGCCTGCAAAGCTGCTAATTAAATGCAGAGAGACAAACTCCCCATCTACCACCTGGGCACCTTGGATGGCTTTGGATACCTGCTTTGGCCCCCCTTAACCCACTAGCAAAACCCTCTTTGCCCCTGTGGTGCTGGATCAAGCAAGGGCTGGCTCCTGCCTCCTGGAAAAAGCCACTCAGACCCCTCCAGCATTGCCACATGGCTACCAACTGGCTCTGCAGCCATGGGAACAGGCTTGCACAGCATCGCTGCTTTCTCTCCCTCTCGCACACCGACTCCAGAAAAAGAAATCTGGGCTGGTGAGGCTCTAACAGAGGCTACAGACCAGATGACACACAGACCCAGCTCAGAGCACGTACTGCCCTGCCCTCTAGATGCAGACACGGGAATCCAGCACAGACACGAGCTGACGAGGAGTTGGTTTTCCCCCTCCTTCTCGTTGCATCTTCCACCCTCCAAGTGCAGGAGGAGCATTGGTGAGGCAGAAGGTGCTCAGACATCTGGCTTTGATGGATGAGGGACAACCACCCCTGCCAAGGCCACAGGGAGGTGAAAAGGAGATGGTTTGCACACGAGACAGGGCTGTCTGCCTTCCTGCAAACAGGCTCCCAAGCAGGCTGTGTTCATTTGGGGTGAAATAAGGCATGAAATGAAGCCCAGATCCACCAGCCCTGCTTCAAACAGCTGCCAGCAGATACTAAGAGGATCCTGCCAGAGGAAGAGAGCGCTCAAAGCCATGCTGTAAGCACACACGGCTTACTGAGAAGGAGAAATGATGACGAAGGGAAAAAGCAGCCTTGGCGGTGCATTAAAAACTGGAGCTGGGTGGAGAACATCCCCACCTGCTCGCCTCTCCCTCCTGAACAAACAGCTCGGTTTGCTGAGTTTTACTGCACAAAGGCTCACTCCAGGTTGCCCAGAGCCAGCCCAGCTGGGTGATCACTCCCAGGTCCCCTGGCCTTTCCCCTAAAAGCACCATGGGCTCCCCTCCTCAGCTCTGCTCGCCCAGCACTGCGCTGGCGATCCAGGCACTGAGCAGGGCCAAAGCTGGAGAGAGAAGGGGCAGGCATTGGTATGGGGGGTAATGTTTCTCAGAGAGGGGCTGTCTCTGCACCTCCTTCAACTGCATCTGTTTTGTAACTAATATGTACATACTTTTATGCCCAGCCCCATAAATTATGCAGTGAACTTCAAGGCTATGACTTCAAAAAAGGGGGACTGGAAAAAGCACACATACACACCACACACACACAAAAAAATAAGAAATGCCTGTTCCAAACACCTCCAAAAGCCCTCCTGGATGCTGCATGGCCCTAAATCACCTAAACAGCATCACCGAAAACCAACCTGGCAATAGATTTGGAACACTAAACCCAATCCAGAGATGTTCCCTTCTGCACAGCCTGTTCTAGGCTGATTCTAAGGTTGAGACTGAAGGCTGAGGCTTTAAAACATCCTTTTGCAAGTCTTTCTCAGGTGACTGATTTCCTCCTCCATCTCATTAGCGGGTGCCAGCAGATGCTGTTTCCCCAGCAGAAGCCACACTTCACTTGTTACAGTCATCTCACAACCACCCTGTCATTTCTCCTCCCCTCATGGCCACTGCGAAGCCTGGAGAATATTTATCAAGGGGCAGGCACAGCAGCAGCTTTTTATGGTTAAGCTCAGGTCATTAATCTCTATCGAGACTTTTCATAATCTTCCTCAGCTTCATGTTTGTTTAACTCTTGGATAGTCGCTCTGTGGAGCTCTGGGTAATCACAGATTAACTGCTTTTTAATATTAATAGCTTTTCATTAATGTGCCAGGCTCTCTCCCCTCCAGAGCCCAGGCAATAGCTATTAGCACTGTGCCTGCAGCTCCCTGTGGTGAAAAGGACTTTTGTCTTTGGGGCCAAAATTCCACAGTATGAGCCCAGATCTTGTGTTCTGTGGCTGCTTTGTAGCAGAAGTATTTTAGAGCAGAAGCAATTCCCTCCTCCTCTAGCCCAAGGCAGGGAGCTTCTTCCTGCAGATCGCTCAGAGAAGCTGCTCTGGAATCACCCCGAACTGCAGCATACTCAAGGGCATGTAGGGATGCCACTCTGATGCCCTCATCCTTCTGGAAGTGATCTTCACTTACGTAGCCCCCACGCCAAGGCCCCACAAAGCAGGGTGGGGCAGGACGTGTGGCCACAAAAACCTCCCAGATTAAACGTGAAACCTGCCCAGAAGTGATGTGAGGGCTGCAAGCCAGCCTTTACCAGGGTGGTGTGATCACAGTGTGAAAGCTAGAGCCTCAGCCCCTCCACCCTGGCAGGACCTCCAGGTGCCAGAGGTGCAAACCTTGCTGTGCCACTCCTGTAGGACCGTGTGAGGTGAATGGAGCTGACACTGTGCATCTTCATCCGTGTGGTCCATGGGGATGGTCACCGATGAGCCCCAGAGCCTGAGTCACATCTGTGCACAAATCATCATGGGCTGAGAGTGGGTAAGTGTGAAGGCACATTGCTTCTCATTTAGCCTCTAGCCAGGACACAGAGCACACATTGCAGAGGCACTAAAGAGCTAGTCCTGTGTCTCCAACACCTTCCTCATCCAGCTGTATTCCTTCTCTCAAGCCTCTTACATACTTCAATACCTTGGTCTTGTTTAAAAGCCTTCCCAGGGTACATAAAGCCTTTCCAAGAACACACTTCTTGCTGAGTTATTCACAACCAGAGAAACTTCCCACCCATGCCACCAGCACGTTAGCACTCTGCGTTATAAATATCAATGGACTCTGGTTTTGCATGAGCCTGAAGCTCTGTGTATTTCCCCCTCAGCCCACGAGCAGTTGGGATGAGCTGGTTCCTGCAACCATGCCATCCCCTCTAGTACCCTCTGCTCCATGTCCAGCCTTGCCCTGGCATGCCGAGCTGCCCTGTCCCAGGTGTTACACAGGGCATGAGCTGCACCAGCAGCCAGATCACCTCTTGGCCAGGAGTCCCAGTCCCCTCTTTGCTGACAATGAGCTGGGACCAACACATCTAGAGCTTGCTGAACAGAAGCCCCTCACTCCTCCAAAAGTCCACCATCCTGCTCCCTGGGTGGAGAAGGAGACCCCCACTATCTGGAGTGCAGGGGCAGCTTGAGATGGGACTTCAGTCCCACGGCTTTGTCAACCACCTCCGGGGGCTGCAGGATGTGCCACTGGGCGAGGGGCCGGCGTGGGTTGGACAGCATGTCGGACCAGTGCCGCAGCTGGTTGCCCGTGGCTCGGCAGCCCAGGAAGAGTTTGCCGATGGGCTCATTCTTGGTCACTTTGTCATGATCCCAGACGGAGATGACCATGTCCACATTCTGGGGGGCACACAAGAAAGAGGGTCAGTGGGAAGGGGCTTGCTGCAGTAGGGACTGCTAAGCCCTGGGCACTTCAGGGAAACCCACCTGGATCTGACTGAAAGGCACCTCAAAAACAAACACCTCGTTGAAGTAAGGGCTTAAGGTGTTTTTCTTCACACTTGTCTTTTTTTTCTTCCATTTCTTCCTGTTCAGTATGAGATGCACCTTGACAAAAGGATCTAAAGAGAGAAAGGACACACCTGGCACAATTGACAGTTTTTGACTGAAGAACTCAGCCACAAAACAGCTTTTCTGAGCCATTCCCAAGGAGACCACGGGATCCCACTTGTCACTCCTCATGCTGAGACAGCCACCTCAGAGCTCACCTCCTCCTGCCAAGTTCCCTGTACAATCCAGCCATGACATCTTCTCCTGGGAGATACCTCCAGCACTGCCCAAAGCTGGAGTGTCTGCGCTGGGGGAGGCTGGGAGAGGCTGGGAATCAGCCAAGGGCTGGGTATGGTAGTGGCAGCAGGAAGCAGGTCTTAACACCAAGAGCTTTCAAGGCTTTGCGGCTCTTGGTGCCACCACTGAGGCCTGGGCAGGAGTAGGAAAGTCTGAGCACAAGCAGCCCCCACTGACCTGAGAGTCCATGAGAATCCATCCGCTTCAGCTGCTTGGCTTCCAGGATCAGCACCGTCAGCTTGCCAGTGCTGGGGACGTAGCGCAGTGAGAAGCAGATCTCACCCAGGTGCTCTTCCTGAGATGGAGAGATGCCAGCAATTAGTACCAGGCAGAGGAGCCTGCTCACCTGAGGCTGGGGCACCAGGCTGGCCCCAGGTTTCCTGAGTCTCCCCCACTCTCATGCGTGCCCCTAAGGGCTTGCTTCTTGGGGTGGTGGCAAGCCAAGCAACAGCACATCTCTCCCAGCAGAGTTTCCCATCCACCAGGACGAACCTCCACTTTAGTGGCCACCGCCAGGTCACTCCACTGCTCAATGACGTGCTGCAGGTTGACACTGGCCAGGGGCAGCCGGACCTCACCAATGATGTCATGCTTGGCAAAGCGGTTGAAGTCATAGATCTGCATCACCAGTGTGGATTCAGAAACCTCAGCCTGGGGTACCTGCAAGGGAGGACTCAAAAGCCTGGACTCACTCAGTGGCAGCCCTGCCCCATGGGATGGAGTGACACATACAGCAACTGGTATTCCTCTCTCACATTTTCCAATCCTGGTTGCACAAGCTTCTCCCTGTCTGGAGAGGTTTTTGTCCAGGGAGCAGTGTCTATGCAATACTCTTGATGGGACCAAGGAAAACATCATTGGCTATAGTTTTGTACCTGGAAAGTGAAGCTCTCATTGAAGGTGGGGTTCAGAGTCTTGCGGTAAACCTTGGTCTCATATCTCTTCTTCACGTCAGACGTTAGGTAGACGATCACATATGGGTCAGATGTGCCTCCGCTGTCCATGGCCTTCAGCTCAACCGCCTGCTTCACGCCAACTTTCAGCTGGAGAGGAGTGAGGCACAAGGTCACCAGGTGGAGGAGGATGGGCTCAGGCAGCTGGGGACTCAGTGGGAAGCAAGGGAGTGCAACAGTGAGGAACACCTTCACACCAAGCAGGCATGAGAGCTGGCGGGCTGCAGGCAGGTGGGAGAGGGTATGCCCACCTCAGTGGGCAGCAGAGAGGGACCATACAAGAGCACAGCTGTTTCCCTGCTGTGCCATGGCCATGAGCATCCCCACCTCCTGTTTGCGGAAGTTGTACTCCAGGGAGTACTGCAGCTTTCCTCGCCGCTTCTGCTCTACGCCCCGCTCCAGGTCCTCCATCTCAGGCTGGACCTGTGGCAGAGAGCAACACTACCCTCAGGATGCACTCAGCCATGTCCCTGCCATGCCGTGCTCCCACCATCCCTGGGGCTGGGCAGGGCAGCAGCAAACCTCTCAGGGAGGGAGGTGGATTGAGGGGAAGGCAGGACGCACAAGGCTGGTCGTGGTGGAGTTGCTGACGGCACACAAGCCAATTCTCTCCTTCTTCTTGGGCTTCTTCTTGCTACAGCAGCACTTGACGATGCAGATGAGGAATAGAAGGAGGAGAATGGCCCCGGCCACAGCCACAGCGATGAGCGCCCATTTGGGTACTGGTGCGATGTTCAGGGAGAGGAGTTGGATGGAAGAGTTAAAACCAAGCAAAACATATAGAGTACATTTAACCCCCTTCCTGCTGCTTCAGCAGTAAGGAGTTGTACTTTCGACATTGCCCCTAGAATTCTGGGCAGGCCCCGGGCAGGGAGACTGTGGCTGAAAACCATTCCCCAAATGGGTAGCAAAGATACCCTCTGCTCCTGAAGCAGCATGGTACCACTCTGCAGTATTCCCACCCTGATGGAGCCCACTAGAAAATGGAATTTGATGGGATGGTGAAGTGAATACACATTCTCAAGAGTCCAGCAGCTCCATCAGATAATGCTGCCTGAGAGAACAGGGCAGGAGATGCTGTACTCACATGGGATCCAGCTAAGCCAGCTGTCCAGGGAGCCCGGCCAGGCTGTGGTGGTGGTGCTGGTGTGTGGGGAGGCCGTAGTCCTGCCTTTCCTGGCTGCCATTGCCATGGCTAAGCGGGGGTGACCTGGGAACACAGGCAAAATTAACAGGGTGGGGATTTCCTTTCCGGTAGCACGTGTGCTGCCCGTGGCCCAGGGCTCTAATGAGAGCAAGCACAATTAAAATACAGAGGCCAGGGTAAGCGATTAGAGCTTGGCCACATTGACAATGAGGGGTGAAACGGAGCGGGAGGGAGCCGCTGGCAGGGAGGGCTCTGCGCCAGCCGGCCCCTCCCATACAGCCTTTTTCATATGCTTGCAAGTCTGCTTGCTGGAAGGGGAGAGACTGGGGGGCCGAGGGCGTTTTGAGGAGGTGAATCACCTGGCTGTAGGGGAAAAAACTAAGAGCTGTTTTGTGCTGGCTCCTCCCTCGCCAGGCAGCATGAGCTGGAGGATTTGCTCAGCTCCAGGAAAACCCCATCATCAGCTAACACCTTTTTTTGGCTATTTTCCCTCTTGTCGCAGGGCTGAGGAGCGGGAAGGTTGGCTCCTGGGCTTGCAGCAGGGCTGGTGGCCTCGTTGCCGGTGGCAGTGACAGCGGCTCGGAAACTTTCCGTGAGCCCGGCCTGTGCACATGGCAACGCTGACACAGCCTACGGGAAGGCTTCAGATTTAAAGCGGGATGCTTTTACAGCATTGCTTTCCCCATGGCAAGGCTCTTATTCTAGCGTGAGCGCTTCCTCATATCCAAATTCCTTTCGCGTCAGCGGGAGAGGTGTGCCCGGAGCCGTGCTGCACGCTGAGCGGGTCCGCAGCCCCCAGGCACGGGTGGCACCCAGCCCCGGTGCCCGGGCTGGCAGGTATGTGCTTGTTGCTGCCCCAGCCTCCTGCCCCGCGTCCCACCCGGTCCCTGCTCAAGCAGCCGACTTCAGCTCGCTCTGCCTGCACTCTGCCCACGCTCTGCCCATCCCAAGGTGCTCCTTGCGTGGGGATCTTCCCGGGGAGGAGGAAACCACGTCTGCTCTTCCCTTCGCTGAGCCCGCGAAGCCAGCAAGAACCCTTTGTTTTTCCAGCAGTGTGCTTTGCTGCATGTGGGCATAGGGCTGGAGAGATGTGGGAACTGCTGTCATCCCTGCGGTGTCACTGCTGGGACAGTGAGGTGCAGGTTAAATGACTTGTCCAGGGCCATCTGGGACGTCTGTGTCATTGGACACCAGAAGCACCGCTCAGGTATTTAAGAGGTGCCAGGCTGCAGCTTTGGAGTGAGGGGTGGACAGGACAGCACAGGCGGGCAAGCACCTACCCGGCAGAGAATTAGGGGTGTCAGTACTTTTTGCCAGCCACAAGCTGTGTCACATTAGTCTAACATTGACACTGGTTTAAAAAAACCCTCAATCCCAATCCTGAAGAATTAACTGAGCCACCACTTTGGGAACTATGGGGACAGCCCTGCTGTGGTTTGGCACAGGAGGCATAGTCTCAGTGGGCAGTCTCCAGGGAGCATCTATGTTCCTGGAAAAGGGGCTGGGGGAACCCTGATTCTTGCTCCCACCCTGTGCTGCCTGGGTTCCCAAATCCAGACTTACCGACAAGTATCCTTCCCAGTGTCAGTCTCCCTTCCCTGCTGCGCAGGCTCCAGTCAAGCCACCACGTGTGGCAGGGGCATGTTGTGGGCTGAGATGGGACCCCACCAAGCACGCAGCTGAAGGTGCAGAAGGGATGGTGGCTGCACTGCACAGCCGAAACAGGAAAGTCTGCTTTGCCAGCCCAGGAACCGGGTGGCCCCAGCAGCTCCACCGGCCCCACCTCGCCGCTGACCGAAGCAGTGTTCATGCAGGCGAAAAGCCAGCAGGGAACTCCCTGCTGGACCAGGAAGCAAAACCTGCCCTCCTGCCTGCAAGAAGCTGGAGGGCATTGCTGCCCAGCTCCATGTACTGGGAAATTCGCTTCTGCAAGTTATCCCTGCAGCGATACCGGGCTGGACTGTGTGGCTGCAGGCACTTAGCACAAGGGAATGGACACTTGCAAGGGGATGGGTGCATGACTGCATCCATCCCTGGTGAGCTCTGCACTCAGGGAGCCCAGCTCCTTGGCCCACAGACATGCACTGTGTGAGGGCCTGGGAAATGCATGTGTGGATGAATGGGAATGCCCCGCTCCAACTGGGCAGGGAGGACAGACAGGACAAGGGGATACTGCTTGGGTGGTTTCATCCTCCAGCGCCAACAGAAGCACCAGGCACACAGCCAGGAGCAATTTCACAGGCTTCCACTGCATTAAATTTATGCTTGTAAACTTCTTCCTTTGCTGCCAATTCAGCAAAGTCTGCCCAAAACCTGCCTTATCACCACGTGAATTTGGGGTGGTGTCAGAAGCAGGGAGCAACACTGCAAAACTGCCAGTGCCTAATGGCTGACGTAGTCATGGGAGGAGATGCCCCAGAAACCAGACCTGTCCCAGCTCTGCCTCACCACCCTGGCTCACCAGTCCTTCCAGATTGTCACATGGCCACCAAGGCATTGCCATAGTGGGTGCCTAGCCATGGGAGAGGGGCTAGGGCCCCTCAGCCACTCAAAAAACAACCCCACTCACAAAGGCCCTGCACTCCTGCTGCTCAGAGAAGCACCATCTCCAGGGGCAGGAGATGCAGGAATGATGCTGCAGCAAACCTCTGGGGGAACTTCCTGCTCTAAACTGGAAGTCCCAAAGGATGCACAGGAGAAATACATTATGGGGATGGGGGAACAGGAAATACTAAAATTCCAGGGAATTTTAATCCCAGGGAAAGTGTGTCTGCATATGCACACTAAAAGCTGAGCATATAAGTAGCCTCTTCAATGGGTTGTTTGCTAGAGACAGCTAAAAGAGATTTAGATCTTAAGAAGAAGTTCTTTACTCTGAGGGTAAGGAGGCACTGGAACAGCTTGCCCAGAAAAGTTGTGACTCCATCCTTGGAAGAGCTGAAGGCCAAGTTGGATGGGGCCTTGAGCAAGCTGATCTGGTGCATGGCACCCCTGCCCATGGTGGAAGGGGTTGGAACTAGATGATCTTTAAGGACCCTTCCAACCAAAACCATTCTATGGTTCTATGATCTCAGTGAGACCAAGCTGCACAGGACCCTGGTGGCCTCCCTTATTTTGGGAGGAGATTTGGTGGTCCTGGTGACAGCCTGGTGTCATGCAGGGGGACAACTGCTTGGCCTTAGTGCAGGTGAGCTTGGTCTCCTTTGGCAGGAGCCAGGCTGGGCAGGCTGCAGCAGTGGAGCAGTTCCAGCAGCAGGGCAAGGGAAAAGCTGCAGGATGATCCTCTGTGTCAGCCCCCTCCCCTCATCCTCTCCCCTTACATCCCTGACAGTCACACTCTTGGACAGAAAAGGGNGCAGGAGATGCAAAAATGATGCTGCAGCAAACCTCTGGGGGAACTTCCTGCTCTAAACTGGAAGTCCCAAAGGATGCACAGGAGAAATACATTATGGCAACGGGGGAACAGGAAATACTAAAATTCCAGGGAATTTTAATTCCAGGGAAAGGGTGTCTGCATATGCACACTAAAAGCTGAGCATATAAGTAGCCTCTTCAATGGGTTGTTTGCTAGAGACAGCTAAAAGAGAAGAGATTTAGATCTTAGGAAGAAGTTCTTTACTCCGAGGGTAATGAGGCACTGGAACAGGTTGCCCAGAGAAGTTGTGACTCCATCCTTGGAAGAGCTGAAGGCCAGGTTGGATGGGGCCTTGAGCGAGCTGATCTGGTGCATGGCACCCCTGCCCATGGTGGAAGGGGTTGGAACTAGATGATCTTTAAGGACCCTTCCAACCAAAACCATTCTATGGTTCTATGATCTCAGTGAGACCAAGCTGCACAGGACCCTGGTGGCCTCCCTTATTTTGGGAGGAGATTTGGTGGTCCTGGTGACAGCCTGGTGTCATGCAGGGGGACAACTGCTTGGCCTTAGTGCAGGTGAGCTTGGTCTCCTTTGGCAGGAGCCAGGCTGGGCAGGCTGCAGCAGTGGAGCAGTTCCAGCAGCAGGGCAAGGGAAAAGCTGCAGGATGATCCTCTGTGTCAGCCCCCTCCCCTCATCCTCTCCCCTTACATCCCTGACAGTCACACTCTTGGACAGAAAAGGGGTGCTGAAATATGCCAGCACCATGAGCCCCACAGGGCTGGGTGCCACACAGCCTACCCAGAAAAGTAAAATCCTAGCCCCAAAATCAACCCTGCGTAGGACAGCGTGTGGGAGATGGCTTTCAGAAAAAAAGGGGAAAGAGACCCAAAACCATTACAGTAAAATTGCAAATGGACTGCACCCAGCCACGCTCTGCACCTGCCTTTGCTCCCTGAATACGCTGTGAGTCACTCTGGACCAGGTACCCCTATTTTCCGGTCAAAAATACAGCCATTCAGGGGCTGGGAATTGAGAGGACAAGAGGCACGCTGTAAAGACTCCGGCTGCAGAAATAAAACATCACGGGAGCGCTTGTGGACAGCGAACAGCCACGGAGCACAAGCTCCCAGGATGCACGAACAGCGCCGGGGCCCCTCCCCAGGGTGACCGCGGCTGTGTCCGAAGCCAGGCCCAGGTGACCAATAATCCTGTGCAATGCCGGCTGGGAAATGCAGTCTGGCCCGGGCACGACGCCAACCAGCCGGCTGCCTACAAATCCCAGCACGCCGGGGAGCGGAGCTGCGCCCCATCCCGGCTCCTGCCTGCTTCCTGCAGCGCGGGCAGGGCGAAATATAAACAGCGGCGCCTTGGGCACGGCTGGGATGCTGCCGCTGGACAGGCTGTGCCGGGGAGCAGAGGCAGCGCTCGCGGTGAGTTTGGGCTTTTCTCTCTAGCAGAACCCTGCCTGCGTGCAGGGGGTAACATCTGCTCCCTGCTAAGCAGCCATAGGAAGAGTTGCGGGGACCAGCAGCACCCGCCTGGAATGTTTCCCTGGGGTCTCGCAGCGAGGCGTGTGCCTGCCCGGATCCGTGTGTCTGTATGCGAACAGCACTGCGGGTGATTGGGGCAGGGAGATGGAAAGGAGAACTCGGGCTTGGTTTGCAGCGCTTGGAAGCGCGAAGTAGAAATTAGAGGTGGATTCTCCCACCAGGAAGGGCTGCTCAGCTCCATTGCCTCCTTGCATTTAATTTTGACTTTCAGAAAATACTTGGCTGAGATTCTTTTGCCTGCGCAGCTGGGCTGGTGTTTGCCACCCCCTGCCCTGCTCTCTGGGAGAAGACCCCTTCCCAGCATGGGGCGTGGGGTGGAGGAAGCAGAGGGATGCTCAGCGTCTCCTGGCCTTCCAGGCAGCCCTGGCTGGGAGGGTAGCCCTGCTGCAGGACATTCTGCTCCTCAGGCAGTCGGGGTGGGCACATGCAAGCACTGAGCCTCCCATGGCAAGGCTGTGGCTCTCAGGGCTGGCATCAACCAAGTGTGCTGCCTGCTGGCCCAGGCAACACTTTGCAGTCCATGAACAACAAACATTAATTAAATAAAACTGGGGCAAAAGACAGGTCTCTGTGGAGACCCTGACGTGTCCTTTACACTGCATGTTGGCTTTGAGCTATGCTTGCACAGCCCCCGAGCACAGTAATCAGGTAGGGCCTGACTGGCTCACAGGGCTGTGGAGGGGCAGACCAGCCCCATTGCAAGGGTCTCAGCCTGTATCCACGCCCTCACCACACATTTCTACTTACTCTGGCCTTTTACTGCTGCAAATGAGCTGCAGATGCAGTGAACTCCTTCATTTGTAGATACAAATTCACCATTCAAGGAACAGTAGCAAAAAAGGCAACAAGGATGTGAACTAGAAACCTACCTATAAGATCTAACCTATTTTGGCTTTTAAAGACAGCCTTAGTTTGTGTGGAAAAGAGCTCTACAACAGCTTTCAGCAGTTCCACACAGAGAAAAATACTCTTAGAGAAAAACAAAAGTGAAAATAAAGCAGTGATCTGTGTTTGAAAAGCCACTTTTCCTTGACATTTAATTGGAACTATTAGAACAGTTTTTCTCGGAGCGAAATTGCTGTCAGCAGAAACAGGTTCATTTGGGCTTCTGTAATTGGTGTGTAGGATGTGTCCTGTCTCCTTTCCACTCTTTCCCCTCTCTAGATTGACTATATTGTAATCTGTACGTTTAATTTTATGTTTTCTCTTAAAGGCTGAGAGTTGAAGATGGCAGAGCCGGAAAGCACAGTCATAAACACCAATGTAGAACAGGTAAAAGGCTGTTCATTACAAAACACACATCCTGTATTTCCAAACCAAGTTTTGAAATGCCACCGCAGGAGAGAACACACCACAACCCCGAACTGTGGCGGCCTGAATTGCTTGTGCCTGGGTTTCAGCAGAAGTGGCTGTCCCAGGGCTGCTGGGCACCTGGTCCCAGTGAGGTCCATGTGATTTCCAGTTGCATGGACGGGGCAGGTACATTTGCTCACACTTAAATTTTGGAGCAGCCAGGGAGAAAGCAGCAGCTTCTCTACACACAGAGAGACTTTATTTGACTGACCAGAACAGACACAAACGAAGGGTAAAACCACCAGTATGTGCAGAGAAACCCAGCAGTGCCCAGCTCAGCACAGACAGATGATCGTGGCTATGCTGTGCCCACAAACAACAAAATTATGAAGCAATCCCCTCTATGTGAGCTGTCCTTGGAGTATGTGGCATTTATCAGACAGGTTAGGGTTTCACAACTGCCAGCCCCATCCTTGGTGGCCTGAAGATGAAGACTGGGTGTGGTATCTCTGATATCAGGAACCGTGACACAGAGGTGATGGGTGACTCCAGCACCCAGCCCCACCACTCTGGTTGGTGCCCCCTGCTCACCCCACCTCCACGAGCTCCTTCTCTGCTGTCCCCTGACCCCTCTTTCCTCGCTGTCCTGCAGAAAGACCCCAGCATGGCACTGGTCATTGCTGTGACCACCAGAGCCATCTTCAACCTGGAGGAGGAGCACCAGCTCTACCTGGAGAAGGGCAAGGAGGAGTACACAAGACACCAGCAGGCCAACCAGGACAAGCCCCTGCCACCAGGCACAGCCTTTGCCTTCATCCAGGTGAGCCCCACACCTGTCTAGGGGCACATGCAGACACTCGCAGGATGGAGTGAAAGCTCAGCTTCCCCAGCTTTAAGTCTCAACTCCCATCATGGGGTGCAGTTAGGCCTTTCCTGATCTCTTGGCCTCATTGCAGGGCATTGAGACCTGTGCTCCTGACCAATCTATCCCCCCCATGGTGAGGTATCCCACTCTTTGCCCTCTTGATGATGGCTTTTGCAGGATGGTTGCTTTGTCTGTCTCTCCGTAACATGCCAGCTATGCCATAGCTGACAGATGCAGCACAAACCACTAACCTTAACTGCAAAAGAGCCCCTGCAAAGCCATTGCAGTCATGCCTCTTTAAAAAAGTCCCATCTTCTCCTCACAGGCAGTACAGTATGTGAACAAGAAGATCCTGGAGAGCAACCCAGCAGAGAGGGACCTCTTTGACATCCTGGTGCTCTCCAACAACAGCCCGGAGAGCGGCGCGCGCATCATCAACAGCGCCAAGCACTACGGTAAGGGGGACCCATCTCTGGCAGTGCCTGGTTCCCTTGGGAGGCTGCAGAGCAGATCAGGCACCACAGTGGATCACCTGTGCCAAACAGAGAGCCAGGGGATACAAGGGGAAGGGGGGGAAGGGGTTCTCTATTAATTTGGCTCCCTTCAGCCATATCCTTCACACCAGGAAGTCTGGCAGCATTTTGCACAGCTCAGGCATCTTCAGGCAGCTACTGAAAACTAAAAAAGTTCTTTAAAAAAAACCACCCTAAATCCCAGAGTGTTGCCATGAGGAATGCTCATTTAAGGGAGGGATGGAGGGAATATTTACCTCACTCTGCAGTTTAACAGAAGCGGCAACAGGTCAAGAATATTCAGCAAGGACACAGGCAGGTCCCCCACACACCACTGGGAAATTCATTGCCCTGAGCTCTTGCAGCAAAGCACACCAAGACCCAGGGAGGGAGTGAGGGGCTCTGAGGAGGATGTTGCTCCATAAGACTTCACTCACATCTCTTGTCCTGAAGGCCTGGAGATCTCCAAGTTCTGCTTCGTCAGTGACGAGGACTCCACACAGTACCTGAAGTCCCACGGTGTCAAGCTGTTCCTCTCAGCTGACAGGACAGATGTCTGCAACGCCCTCCGGAGAGGTGCGTTCTCCCCTCCCTCCCACGTCCCCAAACCCACCACACTTTTTCCAAGCAGCTCAGTACCAAGAGACAATACCAGAGCCTGTGATTTCACAGGGACAAGGGGTGAATGGCACATAGATTACCAGTACAGTCCTGACCAGTTTAATCTCTTCTTCTGTCCTTACTGGTAGCCTGCAAACACACCAGGGTTGCTCAGATGCTCTCACAAGTCACTGAGTGCATTATGCACCATTCTGGACATAGCTCTGCCATGGGCTGGTCATTCCCTGCCTGGCATTTAAGCCTTTCTAACCCAAGGTGCAATTCCATTCATCAATGAGAGTTTATCAGTGATTCCCAGGACTTTGTGAGGATGCCACAGAAATTTGCTGTCCTGGTACATGCAGAGTTACTGTGTGCTCAGGGATAGATGTAAGCACATGCCTGACCTCAATTGGAGGGAGTGCAGTCTCCCTATCTCCTCTAATGCGGTGAATCACCTTATTAATTCACTTGGGTATGAGCACATCAGCTGGCCACCGTCCTTCAAGGTCAGGAGCAAGCCATCTGCAGCCTGGACTTTCCTTCACTACACAGCACATTCCTGGAACCTCCTTGAGAGAATCATTGCCCTGAAAAGTGTCTCCCATCTGGGAGCCTGGGTCCACATATGAGGGTGGGCAGGGAGCAGCTTGTAGGAAGAGACTGTAATTAAGCCAATTACCGCAATCAGTGGAGATGCCAGCCCATATTATTCACACCACAGAGTGCTAAATCTGGGCATTAGAGATTGAGGCTTGGCAGGGTGAGCAAGCGCCAGGAGGAGGGCTGCTCGTGCCTTGACAACCACCCACCATCTCTTACCACACTACAGTATCTCTCCAGACCTCGGTTTCTGATCAGCAGCACTTTCTCAGGGGATGACAAAGCCATGGAAAGGCTGAGCTGACTCCCCCAGAAAGCTCCCTGGCTTGGAAGCCCTGGCATGGCCATGTGGGACAGGGCTGCAGCAGATGTGTGGGGAGCAGTTGGCCATGCATGAGCTGCCCCAGGGAGGGGTGTCCCTCCTGACCCCACCTTCCTCTGTCTCACAGGGGTCTCAGCAGCGCTCGTCTTCCAGCAAGAGGTGCAGTCCCCCAGCACTCCACTCCGCGTGGTGTTTGACGGGGATGCCGTGCTCTTCTCTGACGAGACAGACCAGATCTTCCAGAAGCAGGGGCTGGAGGGGGCACTGCAGTATGAGCGGGCAATGGAGGCCATCCCCATAGGAGATGTGAGCATGCTACCTCGCTTCCTGGGGCACCCACAGGCTCTGCAATCTCTCCCGCTAGGGCTTTGCCATGAGCAGTCAAAAAAGCACAAATCCTTACAGATTCCCTGTGCATCCACTACTCAGCCCCTGGTGTGGGCCTGATCTGGAGTCTCACTGGAAATGGAACTGTTATCTCCTGTAAGTGAGCATCCGCTCCTAAATATCTAGGATTGTAGTTACTCCCAACGTCACCTTTTGTAGGCTGTGACCTCTTGTTGTCCAAGTCCCTGCAGGACTCAGACCCAGAGGCACTGCTTGCTGGGATGTACCTTGCTGGTCACTTTGGGATTAGGATGAGCACCTCAAGGCTCACCTTCCTCCCAGGGACCCCAGTGCGCAGCACCAGTCCCAGCACTGCCCAGTCCTGCAGCCCACAGGCACTGTGTGCTCTGCAGAGCCCTGAGAAACCCCGCGAGAGGAACAAATGGCTCGTACAGGCAGAGTAGGTGTTTCCTTATTTCCCACACACTCCCAACTGTCTTGCTGTGCTTCCAGGGTCCCCTGAAGGCTTTTGCCATGCACCTTGGGAAGATGCGTAAGAAGTTCAGCCAGGAAAAGTCCCCCATCCGCACCTACCTGGTGACAGCCCGCAGTGGCCGGGACATGGGCATCCGAGCCATCAAGACGCTCCGGGAATGGGGTCTGCCCATCGACGAGGCTTTCTTCATGGATGGGGCTCCCAAGGGCCCCATCCTCGCCCAGATCCAGCCTCACATTTTCTTTGATGATGGGCTTCACAACATCCAAGGGGCTCAAAATGTGGGAGTACCCTCTGCCTGGGTCCCCTCCTGCTGTTGATGGGCTGCAGGCCGGCAGTCCTCCCTCCCAGCAGCACAGGGGGCTGGGTCAGTTGGAGGCAAAACTTCTGGTGGAGAAGGAAAGATCTCCTAACGTGCTGCAAGCAAATCTCAGGGAAAGGGGACGAGAGCACAGATTCCCTTGCAAAGCTTGATGCATATTTCTTCTCCTGATAAGAGGTCATCTACGTCTTAGAATAAAGCCAAAAGACACAACTGCTCCAGGACAGAAGGACACCTTTGCTGTGACACTGAGGACTACAGCTACTTGCCATGCAGGACCTGGGGACTTTTCTCAAAGAAATAAGTGAAACTAATGCCACACAAGCTGAAGGAAGCAATAAAAAACTGCTAGTTTTGGCTGTGCTCAGTCACCAAGATGGAGCAGCACAGGAAGGACATCAGCCTGATGAGCTGAGTCCATAGGAGGCCAACCAAGATGATTAAAGAGATGGAGCACCTCTCCTGTGTGGGGGGGCTGAGAGAATTGGGATTGTTCAGCCTGGAAAAGAGGACGCTTCAGGGTGACCTAACTGCAGCCTTCCAGGACCTCAAGGGAGCCTACAGGAAAGATGGAGAGGGACTGTTTACAAGAGCATGTAGTGACAGGACAAGGGGCAATGGCTTCCAACTGAATGAAGACAGATTTAGATCAGGTATTAGGAAGAAATTCTTTACTGTGACAGTGGTGAGGCACTGGAATAGGTTGCCCAGAGAAGTTGTGGATGCCTCATCCCTGGCAGTGTTCAAGGCCAGGTTGGATGGAGCTCTGAGTAACCTGGTACTAGGGAAAGGTGTCCCTGCTCACACCAGGGTGGCTGGAACTGGATGATCTTTAAGGTCTCTTCCAACCCAAACCATTCTATGATTCATTGCCCACTCTGCCTAAAGGGAGTCCTCAAGACCCTGCCTCACCAGACACACTCAGCCTGGTTTCCTGAGGAGACTGATGTGCTAGTGAGCACTTCAGGCAGCTCCAGCTAAACTCAGAAGAGGGAGAAAGACTTCAAAACTGTAAAGGACCTACAAACCTTTTAGAAATGGGTGAATGGGTTGAAGAAAGAAAGCCCAAGCTATTCCTCCCCATAAAAGAGATTATAGCACAAGAGAGCTTTCCTTAGGCATGCACACTGCTCACAGAGTGCTTTTAGGAGACAGACCTGTCTCCTGGAGCTCCTGGAGCTGCAAGACAGGGACAAGGCTACAACCCAGCACTGAGGTCCATCCAGGAGACGGAACAGCTCCAATGTCCCACCAGGAGAGGGCACTGGAGATGGGCTGCCTGCAGCGCAAGCCGTGGAGGGGCCAGGGCTGCAGACCAGCACTGCAGGGGCTGGGGCAGGACTGGGTGCTGCGGCCATCCTTAAATGGATCTCCAGGGCCATGGCTGGAGGGCATGGGTGGGGGTTTCAGGAACAACTGCTCCTTGCACATGGGGTATGTGGGTGTGCTCGGTTCCCTGCCTGACATCACAACCCCCCTTGTATAGGGATGCCTCTCCTTTGGAAGTTTGGACTCTGTTCCTAATTTTCCTGGGAAACAAGAAACCTGCAAGGTTCACTTGCAGGTTTCTTTTCCCAGGGCTGGATGGGAGTTGCCACTAGAGGCCACTGTGCTGCCTGGGGACATGGCACCTCAAATCCCTGCCAGCTGTCCAGAAATGCCTCATAAAAAAACTGGCTGCGCAGGCAGCAGCAGGGTTATGGATGAGGAGATAAAGATGATGCTGGCTTCATTTTTTTAATCTCAGTGTAATCAGAAAATAATTATTTTTAAAGGCTTCACAAGTGTTGCTCTCACCAAAGCTTTTCCTCCCCCCAATAAATAAATAAACAAGCATCCCAGTGTAAGTCCTTGTTCCTCATGCCTGTGTCTCGCAGTGTGGGAGGAAGGGTGGGATAACTCAGTGCTCCTTTACACACATTCATTTATTTATCAGGTGTTAGACATGTTCATCAAAATGGCTTAAATACACAAGAAATCTTCAGCAGGTCTTGGATTAGGCCCCTGAATGTCATCTTGTATCTGTGTCCCTAAGCTCACTCCTGCTACCTTGAGCATGGGGACTCTGCACTTCTTGCCTTTGCAAGGGGAACTGCTGGCCTTGACATGCCGCTGGCAGAAGTCCTGTCCCTGCCATTGGTGGCCACCATGTGGGTTCAAACTCGGGCTGCCAGAACAGGGCAGGGATGCCCATGTGCACAGATACAATAGGAAGCCACCTCCAAGGAAGCGAAGCCTGGCAGAGTCTTGGCACCAGCAGTCTGGCCCCTGGCCCTTTTGCTCAGTACAGATGCTGAAATTAGATGTTTCGAGGTAGCAACATCAACAACATCAGCCACTCATCATTTGCTAATAATGCTAAGCAGCCGTCAGCTGAACAAACATTAATTACAGGATGCTCCAAACATGCCCAGTAAGCAGGTGCAGATATTCGTCCCACTTTCGTGCAGGTCAGATACCACCAGGCTCAGTGCAGTGATCCAAGTGCCCACCCTCAGCCCTGCCCACCACGCACAGCCTGCTGCTTCCACGGCAATGTGCTGGGGACACAGCCTCAGTGCTGGGGGTGACAGTGGTCCTGGGCATCCTCCACCATTCCGACCCATCACATTTGCCGATGCCTGGACGTGGCCGGCAGGAGCTTGGTCACTGCCTTGGGCAAGAGGAAATCAGCTGAGTCAAGGGTGGTGGGGACGGGCCCACGTGAGCTGCCGCAGTGTGTGGGATGCTGAGGCAGGGGGAAAGCGCCACATGCCTTCCTCCAGCACTGTCAGCACAGCGGGGGATGACAGGGCAAAACGTGCCCAAAATGGGAAAAAAGGAAGGAAACTCGGGGCTTGTGGGGTTGCATCATATAGGGCCAAGTACAGCTGCTTCAGGCCATGGTTCAAGCTTGTAGTGTCAAAACTGCTCTTATTATCCTGCTCCGATAATGTGCCATCAAAAACTGCCCTTTTCTGTCCTGCTTCAAAGATGGAGCATCAAAAACACCCTCTGTCAAGGACTGCTACAGCTTCATGCCCTGCTGCAGGGACAAACTTGCTGTTTCTGTCTTAGAGGCATCTGTAATAAGTTCATTAATGCTTGGGATTCTCTTCAGGTTTTGGCTTTCTGAGGCATCTTAAGCTCCCTCCTTGAAGGGATTGCTGATACACCAGGGTCTCGTTCGGCTGCTGCAGCCTGAAGAGGGTTTAGCTGCTGGGGCTGGTCATGGCATGCTTCTCTGATACCCATTTCAGGTTTTGCTGGCCAAGGCAAGGCAGGAGCAGGCCACACTGCCGTGTCACCACCACGGATAGGCTCCCTTTGAACCCTGCTGGGTTTCGCACCTTCCCACTCCAGGAAAAGAAGTGCAAAGAGATGCAAAGAGGGCTCCGAGGACCTGCACTTGATTCTGACCGTTGCTTTCCAACAACCCCCCACGACCCCAGCCAAAGCTGTCTGGTGTCTGGGTTCCCCTCTGAGACACCCTCCTGGAGCAGAGAAGGAAGTGGGCCCCTACTCTGCTCAGCCACAGGCAGGCCAGCTGCCTCCTCTGCAGGGCCCAGTTCTGCCAGCAATGCCAAACAAGTGGCCCTTGTTTCGGGGTGGGGCGCGTGACCCCAGGGATCAGAGGCTGCCGCTGGTTGGCCCTGAGGAGTTGTGGGAGACCTTTGCCCAGGACCATGCCCTTAATCCTCCACTCACTGCACCAGTCAATTTAGGGTTGCAATGCTAAAAACAAAACAACTCAGTGCTAAGCAAGAGAAAGGGTTTTATGAAATGGTGGTACTGCAGGGAGGGAGGATTGGCAGCTATTTATCTGCTAATGGAGAACTGCAGTGGCAGTGTCCCAGCTGTTCAGCTTCATTGAGTCCTGTCTGCAGCAGGAGAGGATGCTGGAGGCTGCAGGACCTGGGCGCGGCTGCAGTGTCTGCCAGGGACACTCCCACACCTCCCTAACCTACAAGCACCTTTGGTCACAAGCATAGTGCAAGGCATCTTTACATTTTTGACCATAACCATAACCCTAAGTCACCCTGGTGGCAGTGTACCTTGAGAAACGCTCAGGAGTTCTCAGCCAGAGAGGCTGAGATGCCACATCCCATGCTGCAAAAAATTATTAACAGGCTGTTCTGCATGTAGAAAGTCAGAGAGAGGGGGTGCAAAGCCACAGACTGTATTTGCCGATGTGCTTAGAACTGGTTTCAAAATCTTAACCCCAGGCAGTCACACTGAAAATAGTGGCTGTGGTAGCAAGTAAAGATGGAGCTTAGCAGAAAGGTGACAACAAATTAGAATTCAGAGCCTTTGTGGAAATATTGACACAGCAGAAACTGCCCCAGGAGGTCCAGATTGACTCACCAAATCACCAGTGAGAGATGGTTGCTCCCACTCCAAGAAAACACATTGCAACTTTTAAGCTGATCCTTGGGTTGCAATGGGTGTTGACCCCCATCTTTCCGAGCTCACATTCCTCTCAGGATCAGAAATCTCAATTGCTTCAGTGTTTTGTCACATGGAGGAGACATGATTGCATAAATGATGGTCTCCTTAGGGCAGCTTCTGCTGGAAACTAAAGGAAATAATTAAACGACATCTAGTGCTGGCAGAGAAAATGAAATGGATGGTGTGTTTGGATGTGGCTGGAGGCACTTTCTCTGCATCATGATGGAAACCCCACCAGCATGCCAATACCCCCCCAGCCCAAGCCAGGCTCACATGGGGGACAGCAGCAGGAACTGCTCAAGGTGGTGACAAGGTGAGTTGGGTCCCTGTGTTCCCCATCACATCCTGGCGTGGGTGGGGATGAATCAATACCATCATTGCCACTTAGCACCCCATCCCGTCAGCTGCGGGTCACGCTGCCTGCTGCCAGCGTCTGCCAGGATTGTTGTTGCCCGTCCCTGGCAATTTCAGCCTGCTGCAAAATAACTCGGGTGAGGCAAACAACACAAGATCCCTGCCCCGAGGAGCAGACAGGACCAGCAGCCAGGGAGGGGCAGGTCCCTTCCTCCCCAAAGTGGGTGCCAGGTGTGTCACCAGCCACGGGGGAGGATGGGCCAGGGGATGACGAAGAACATCCAACGCCAAGCAGGGTCAGGAGCGGGCAGGTGGTTGTGGGGGTGGCAAGGATTTGGGCTGGGCCATGGAGTGCGTGGGACACAGGGACAGGCGATGTCGAGCTTGGCAGCAGCCCACTGAGACAAGGCAGTGTGTAAGTAAACCCTAGTGAAGACACCAGAGCAGCTCACAATCTTAAAGACCATAAGTATATTTCACTTATGAAATCCTTTCTGCTTTTTAAATAGCTAGGGAAAAGATGGAAGAGCAAGATGTGATGATGTCCACTGGGGTGAAAACATTCCATGTTCAAAGGCTGCTGCAAATGGCCCTGATGAGGATGAAGCCATGCTCAGGTCTCCTGCCTGTTATGACATCCAGTTGTGTCACACAGCCACTAGTGAGCCACCCTCACCCACCGCCAGGATCACAGTTTGCAGCGTGAGGGACACCAAGGGAAAAAATACCACCCAGCCTCGGCCTTTTGCAACTCCACTTAGCATTTCCCCAAGGTCACTGCAGCCCGTGATGGCAGCCAGAACATGTTTAAGCAGGCTGCAGGCCAGCTCTGCCTCCAAACCAGCCCCAGCCAGCCAACATGAATGGACTGGGGATTGCCACCACCCATGATGCCAAGGACATCTTCCCCAGTGCTCACAGAGCTGGGACATGATGGCCAGGGCCTGCATGAGTCACTTTGTTGTGCTTAGTGCAACCCGTCCTCTGCTCCCAGGTTTCCCACCACCCCGAGCTGCTACTAAACCACCTTTTAGGTTTGTTTTTGTGGGTGTTACCCTGAAAAAGGGTGTAGTTTGGGATGTGCCGGTGCCACTGCAAAACGCACCCTCACCTCGTGAATTGTACATCAGTTTAGGAAACGGTGCAGGGAGTGGGCGAGATCCTGGCACTGTGCCGGGAAAAAGTTACCACTGCTTCACTCGGGATCTCAGGGAGGGTGAATCAGGCTCCACTAATGAGCTGCATCCAGCACCTTCACACCGGCACCAGCACCAGCGGAGGCAGGGTGTTTGAAACCAGACTTGCCCAGGCTTGTGCACCCGTAGGCTCTGCTCAGCTCAGATGTAAGAATAATTTTCTCTTTTAGCAAAGAGCTTCAAAATCAGAAATGCATTTTTTTTTAATTTGAAGATGTCCTCTAAAAATACCACCCACAGCTGGGCAAAAAAAAAATCTCCATCTCTGAGCTGAAGCTTTCCTTGCCCTGTAGGTCATTGCAGTTCACTATATTGGTACCACTGTGATAAATAAATTTAGGGAAAAACCATTGAGGAAGGGGTGAAGGCAAACATACAGCCATGTGTAAGGACAAAGAGGCCACTGTAGCAACCCTAGCAGAGGGCTGCCAAACTGCAAATGGGAGATCTGCTAGAGCCCCCCAAAAATAAAGCATTTGAAGCTGAACATGAGCCAGCGTGCCCAGGTGGCCAAGGAGACCAATGTCATCCTGGCCTGTATCGAAAATAGTGTGGCCAGCAGGGCTAGGACAGTGATTGTCCCTCTGTACTAGGTGCTGGTGAGGCCACACCTCAAGTGCTGTGTCCAGTTCTGGGCCCCTTTCTGCAAGAAAGACATTGAGGTGCTGGAGCAAGCCCAGAGAAGGCAATAGATCTGGGGAAGGCTCTGGAGCGCAAGTCCTATGAGGAGCATCTGAGGGAGCTGGGGGTGTTTAGCCTGGAGAAAAGGAGGCTCATGCGAGACCTCATTGCTCTCTGCAACTACCTGAAAGGGGATTGTAGTAAGGTGGGGGCTTCTTGTCCCAGATAACAGATGATAGGATGAGAGAAGATGGCCTCAAGTTGTGCCAGGCGAGCTTTAGACCGCATACTGGAAAAATTTATTCCCTGCAAAGCTGATAAGGCATTGGAACAGACTGCTCAGGAAAATGGTGGAATCACCACTGCTGAAGGCATTTAAAAGTCATGCAAATGTGGCACTTAGGGATATGGCTTAGTGGTGGACTTGGCAGTGCTGGGTTAATTGTTGGACTTGATGATCTTACAGGTCTTTTCCAACCTTAAGGATTCTGTGTTCATAAACTAAGCTGTATCAGGTCCCTGCCTGTGTAGCAAAGGCCAGGTGGGGCACTTGGTGTCACTTGCAGAGGAGACCCCAATCTGCCAGAGCTGGGGCTGGGGTGCTCTTCCCAGCTGGAGCTACTGGAGCTGAGTCATTTGACCCCGCCTTGGGAATCCTCTCAAGCAGGCACCGAGGTTGCAAAAGCATGGCCGGGCCCCAGGGGCGCGTCACTCCACACCCACAGCTGCGGCTGCAGGGGACGACGCTCTGGTTCACCCCTTGGAGCCACGGGGGATGCAGGGGGCTAGGGAGACAGACCAGCAAGGAAAGGGGTTCATCCACTGTGACAAAAATAGGAGTGAAGAGGGATAGATCTCTCCACTGTGTCTCACACATTCTCTAGACACCACAGCCATGGCACTCCCTGTTTGCTCCACAAACAAGGAAAAATATGTAAAAAACCCTGAGCCCACGCTCGTGCCACTCTATCTTTTTAAGATAATATGGTGCAACTCTCATGGTCCCAGCCTATAAACACCCAGACGTGCTCCCAGCTCCTGGTTAAACATACCCACTGTACCTCTCAAGGCTTTAACATCAGGGCAAACATTCCACAGAGGTGCTGAGGGAGCCTGAATGCAGAAATCCTGGCTCCTTGCTGGAGCCACTGGCCCCCCAGCATGCAAGCACTGGAGCGTCAGCTCTAAAACCATTGGTGCCGAAGGACAGAGACAGGTTAAAAACTCTGGGGATAAGACCCCCAGTCCCTTCCCATCCTTCAAGCACCCAGGAGAGGATCAGTATTGTAACATTCCCCGACACAGCCCCATTCTTCCTTTTTCCCAATAAAACATTGGGAACATGGGATACGTAAGTCACTTAGAACAGCCCTCTAAAAGCAGCGACCCTCCTGCACTGGTATGAGAGCAGTCCCAGACGAGGACACGAGCCTTGCCACCATGAAGCTCAAGCAAAGGCTCATTCATAACAGCAAAGCTTGCCTTTAATCTCTTGGAATCAAAAAAACCCAGACACAGCCTGGGTCCAGAATTCTTTACTCTGCTGAAGCACTTTGCGGTGCACTGTGTGATGGTACGTGACTAGTATGGCACACTGTCCTCACCAGCCCATCCCTGCACACTGGAGCCCACTCCATTGCCACGGGATTTGGGCAGAGACTGGCCAGACTGGAAACACTCAAGGAGGAGCTGCCGTAGGTGCCCCAGCCTGGGGGCCAAGGTGGAGGTTGCCTGGCCAGCTACAGTTTCCCAGCCACTTCAAAGAGAAGGGAGTAGGGCTGGTACTTGACTTGCTCTGCCACAGGCTCCAGGAAAGCCTGTAAGGGATGTAGGGGAGGCCTGGGCCTGGCGTCAGGACTGTCCTTTCTGTCTGCAAAGCACATTTACAAAGGGGTTTAGAGCCCTTGGGGAGGATGGGTTTGCTTGGATGGGGCCACGATCGGGCTGGTTTATGTCTGACCCACTCCTGCCTGCGGGCACCCAGGGGGACGAGAGGAGGAGACCCACAAGCTGAAGCCAGCAGCAGCAGCAGCGATGCCTCTGGGGTCAGGCTACAGGTGCTGGGGACCCGCTACGCCTTGGCCCCTCGCCCAAATGAGCCACGCGGGGTTTTGCTGAGTCACACAGTGCCGCGGGGCCGGGAGGGCGACCGGTTTTGCTGACTCACGGTCAGCGGCACTCAGCTTGACCACACACCCGCAGGGGCAGGAGGGAGGCAGGTGCTGGCTAAAATAACGGGACCCACCAGGTTCAACCAATGCCTCCGGCCATCACCGCAGAAAACCTCATCCCCATGGCAGCTGGGTCCCACAGGGAGGCGGCAGGCTTCCTGAAGCCCACCGGCTTGGCCGAGGCTTGGCAAATTTGGAGAGCTCATGGGACAAGATTTTAGGGGGCAGAATTGCCCCCTGAAAATACTCTGCATGTATCACAATTGGGGGGTAGCACGCATGGATCCAAGGCAGCAGGATCCTGTGTGAGGCCATGGGAGGATAGAAGAGGCCTAGGGACACTGTGTGGGAAGGCGATGGCGCAAGTGAGGTGCCAGTGACATGACCCAGCAATTTTCCAGAAGTTGCATGAACGTGAATGTGACAGGAGAGGGACAAAAACCCCACCGCAAAGCTAGGGGTCCCCCACTCCAGCAGTGCCCAGCTCATCCCACAGGCTGCTGCTTTCCCATCCCCATGACTGGGCACAAGCAGGAGCAGAAAACAAGCCGCCCCTAGCCCTCAGGACTTGGAAGGGAAAATGTCTGTAAATCCGATTTAATTTTTATTCTTCTTCCAGCAGGTCTCGTGACTCTCTAAGAGCTTGGTCGGGGGAAACTGGGGAGGGATTAGCTGTGGCGGCGGCTTCCTGAGTTGGTGGGGTGACACCTCGGAGCCCTGTTGACACCCCGGTGGTGGGAAAGAGCCCACCCCAGTAGTCCTCGATGCTCATTCTGCATTTTGAGGGAAGGGTAGACCACAGTGTCTGCTGGTGGCCGGTGTGCCCCCGGGCTCTGCCCTGCACGAGCGTCGTTCTCGATGGCTGTATGTGGCCCAGTACCACCACAGTGCATTTTGAGGGGTGGCAGATATGGCTTGGCATCCCCCGCGCCCACCGCACCTCGCAAGAAATCTGTGGCCTAGGATATGCCCTTCTTCCCCAGAAACACCCAGCTCGGAGGAATGAGTCCCCCAAACTGGAGGTGTCCTGGGGCCAGGGAGAAACACAGGGCTGGGGAGCTGCCACGGCCGCCCTGGGCGGGGGTGCACAATGAAACCCCCGTGGTGACAGCAGGGGGGTAGTCAGGGTCCGTGAGCAGCCGAGCCCTGCGCGGAACTCGGGCTCTGCTGCCTGGGGCTGTGAGTGTGTCGTCTGTCCCTCCGCTCCCCCCCCCTCTGAGAGAAAAAAAAAAAAAAGCCAGAAAACCTGGAAAGAACAACAGAAAAAAAAAAAAGTACCACGCAGCAGAAGGAAGTTAAAAGCAGCCTAGAAGGAGCACGCGCGGCCGGGCGGGCATCTTGTGACTGATTTCGCGGTGTTTATTCCCCTTTCCCGGGGGCTGAGTCACGGCCCGAGACGCCGGGGGTCAGTCCGGAGGGGGGGGGAGCCGTGAGGCGGCGCCCCCGGCCCCGCGCCCGCTCCCCGCCCCGGCCCGCCCTCACGTGACGCCGCCGGTTGCAATTTTAGACCGTCAGCTGACTCCAGAAATCCGTGGAGAGGGGCCGCTCTGCCTACAAAAACAGGGACGGAAAGCGGGAGCTGCGTCGCGGCCTCTCAGCTTTGGGACCTCCAGCCTCTGACCCCTCGCCACCGCCGCCACCAGCGCCATCGCCGCCATGGGGCCCCGCGGCCTCCTCCTGCTGCTAGCCCTCGCCGGGTCCTGCGCCGCCCTCATCAGGTGAGACGAGGGGGTTCCTCAGGGGCTGCTGAGCCCCCCGTGTCGGGGGGGACATGGGACAGGCACCCCCGGTCCTACTGCAGTAGTGGCCTCCAAGCTCCTCTCACAGCCTTCCATAGGGGACGGCTCCCCCTCCATCAAAGCAAGGGGGGGAAGGTTCGGACCCCCACCCCCCCATCCTGCCCGTGAAGGGGCCTCATTCCAGCTTCCCTTACACCTGCTGACCCCTGGCAGCCCCCCCGGCCTTTCCCTGTATCCGACGGCTTTGGGAAAAACACTGAACGCAGCACGGCGCGGGGGCTCTCGCGTAGGGTGCTGGCAGGAGCCCAAACCTCACCCGCCTCGTACTGGCGCCTTCTCTGTTTTGAGTGGAGCCCTGCTGCCCCCCTTCCCTAGGGGTCCTTCCCCTACACATCCCCTTTAACAGGTGTGTGTTTGCCGTCCCCACACAGGATTCCCCTGACCAAGTTCCCCTCCATGCGGCGGATCCTGAGCGAGGCGGGCAGTGAGATCCCAGATACGAAGGCCATCACCCAGGCCCTCAAGTTCAAGCTGGGCTTTGCCGAGGAGGGTGAGCCCGTTCCGGAGATTTTGAAGAACTACATGGATGTGAGTAACAACCCCCCTGGAAACCACACCCTTCCCCCCTCCCACCCCGGGGCAGCAGACCCCAGCACAATGTTGGGCAAATGGCTGTCACTTGTGGGGGCATCCTTCCCCGGGGGTGGTGAGACATGCCAGGCTGCCACCATCCAGGAAGGCAAAGGAGGGAGAGATGTTGATCCTGTAGGACAGATTCATGTACCCCCATGGCTTTGTGAGTAGGTGCCAAAAGGTGCTTCCCATCATTATTAAACTAAAAAATACTAATACTAGTAATTAAAACAGCAACACACAACCTGCTGCCACCCAAGCAGGAGCTTTTCAGTTTGTGACCTATTTCCTTTCCCCTTTGTCACTAATTAACAATCATAAATAGGGGCCTGCTCACTTACAATCCTTCCTAGCATCTTCTGGCCATTTGGACTCTGCTTTTGGCAAGACAGGGGCATAAAATTCATGCTTCACTCTTTGAGGTGTTGGGGCATAAATGAGTAAACACAGGACTGGGGAAGAAAGCACAGATTGGGTACTTGCTTGCTATGGGACTGGGGATGCAGGACCCTTCCTCTCACTATCCTTCATCTTCTGCACTGCATTGGAAAAAGCCACTCCTATACCTCCACTTTCTTCTCAGCAGCTTGGGGAGCAAAGGGACCTGTGTGGTGGCAGAAAGAGAAGCCAGATAAAGGACATGAAGTTTGCCCTTGCCCTGCTGCCAGACACGTGTGGGGTTTACTATTTCAAGGTTCCTCACTGGGCAGTGTAGGGTGTGAGCGTTAGTTGGCAGAATGAAGCTGGGCTCAGATATTTAGGCGTTAATTCAGGATATATTCCCCCTGCTGCCTTTCCCCAGGGGCTCTTGTCACCCAGCCAGCGCCGTCCTGTCCTGGGAAGGGCCACCAGTGTTTCAGTTGGCAGTGTTGAAAGCCAGGGCAAGCAGTTGTGTCACGGTATTGTCTCTTGCAACCACAGCTCAGACCGCTGCTCGGGGCAGCACTGTTTTCCCTTGTCACAGGGGCACCAACCCAACCTGTGGTGGCAGATAAGGGACCACTGGGTCCCTCTCAGCCTGGCTGAAAATTCTTTTGCTTCCAAAGGAATTCTTGGGACAATCCCCACTAGCCTGCCTCGTATGCTTCCTACCAGGCCCTGGGACCCTTCATGGGTCTATATATGTGACAAACGGAGCCCCTGTACCAGGGGTTAATTTTCAAGCCCCAGCAATTACAGAACCACTGGAAGCAAGTGCTGCCTCCCCATTATGGCTAATTGCAATGGATTGTTAATTACTCAGTGAGCAAGCCTTGCGAACTAAGCGCACAGGAGGTGAACAGCTTTGATAATCCTGTTTTCTTCCCCTCCCTCCCCCCCTTAATTAAGTACACGGGGGGTTTGGAAAGGCTGCTGGCTGACTTCCCTTGCTAGCAGCCTTCTCTCCAGGACCTTGAACCAGCTGCTCACCAGGCAGGACACAGCTCCCTGCCTGTTTGGGAGGACTGGGAAAAAATCAGTCCGTGTAGCACCTGCCCGGCATTCTCCATTCATCCTCTCCTCTGTGGAGAGAGGGATGCCTTGCCAACAACTCAGCCATTCAGGTTTCTTCCAGTCCCAGCAGAAACGTAGTCTCAGAGCAAAAGGGTATTCATCAGCACAGATACCTGTGCTATAGGGTCTTTAATCCTGCAGGCCTAAATCCACCTCTTTGCTCCCACCACTCCTCCAGTCTTCCAGCTCTCTGAGCACTTGTTTATTCCTCCCCACTGCCAGAGCTCACCCGCAAGCACCAAAACTCCCAGCAGCTGTACCTCCACCTGCAGTGGGCAGTAGTGCTGCTTGCTGCAACCCACAGGTCCTCTGCGAACCCACGAGCAAAGCAGCTTACCAGCCAGTTTCAGCTTTTCAATAACGCAGGTGTTTTGTTTGGCTTCCTTCCATCGTTTCTTCTCATCCTTGTAGTGAACTTCATGCTAGCCTGCAGACCTTCCCCCTTCTCTTTCCTGTCTCCCTGCCCCAATGTCCTCCCCTGCACACACCCATCCCACTTGTCCTCGATTTATCCTTTTCACACCCGCTGTAATGAGTTGTGAACACTGAAGGGGAACCTCCTTTCCAGAGGACAAAGGCTGGGAACCCATTAGTGCCAGAAACAAGAGGAGGGCAATGTCTAGATAAGAAGCTGATCCTCTATTCAACCTTAAGAGATTTTTTGATCTTTAATCCCTGCTTTTAGCCAGCTGCCTCTGCTCATGGCTCCCTTCTCCTTTGCAGGCCCAGTATTATGGTCTGATCGGCATTGGGACACCCCCCCAGAATTTCACCGTGATCTTTGACACTGGCTCCTCCAACCTCTGGGTGCCATCCGTGCGCTGTTCCATGTTGGACATCGCCTGCAGTAAGTGTCATGGGTGCCAGACACTGCTCAACAGCTTCTCCTTCCCCGCAAAATGCAGAGCCTTGCATTGCAAGGGGAGAAACTGAGGCAGCAGTGTGAAAGGACTTGCCAGAGGCTGATGCACTTTTTAGGGTCAGAGCTGGAAATACAATCCCAGCTTCCTGCATCCATCCTGTATTAGTCCTTTCCTGGGTTTTTTGTTTTCCAAGTCACCCCCATACAGGGCCGTATCTTCTCCAACAGCTTCAGCCCTACAGCAGGGGAGCAGCATGATTGGTTGTGGTGTTTCTCCTCAAATTATAGACCAATGCTGCTGTTATCCCATTGCGCAAGGCTGACTTTTTAAGTCAGCCTCTTGCCAGATCTGATACAAACTGTCCTAGTTTCTGGTTTATTGCTGCACAGAGCATGTGTGTGCATGTTTATGGAGTTATAATTAACAAGAGCCAGGTAGGCACAATGAAATGAGAATGTCTTAGGGACTACAAGGTTTTTTTTAATTCTGTGGCGTTCCTATCCAATAAACCTCCACAGCTGAAGATGTCAAACCTGGCTGTGGCAAAATGCTCTTTAAAAGCCACTGGTTGTGCTGCTTAAGCAAAGTGGAGAAACCTGTGGCGTCAACAAATGCAACCATGAAAGGCATTCCACAGTGCTTGTTGGGAGTAGAGTGGAAGTTTGGACTTCTTGTAGACAGACCTTCTTTTTGCATATGTGAAATGAGATTTAGGACACCAACAGGGTGGTAAGGTCCAGACCTGGTATGCCTGGGGGGTTCCTGATTTGTTGCAGGGAGCTGGTTTCTCAAGGCAGTGCCTCGGGAGGTGCTGGGACCAAAGGGCTCATTTTATGAATGCACAAGGAGCTTAACCTCCTTGCCAGACTGGAATCCAAACTGGGGCCCAGACAGCCTAGCTGGGAAACTCCTTGTGTAGCCCTGTCACTTTGTTTGGGGTTTGGCTGGTTCATCCTCAGCTGCTGTCTGCACCATTCAGCAACCAGCCATGGGACTGCGCTGGCCAGCTCATGACACGGGAAGAGTCTGTGGAGGAGGAATCTGGCTGGCCATAGAAACAGGGACATCCTACAGCTCCCACTTCGTCCAAGGGGAAAAGCAGCTTAGACTAGGGGAAAGCCCTTCTCTGCAAATAAAGGAATACTTTGAATTCTTTCTGTACTAAAAACCATGTATGAAAAATTTCCAACTACTCCTAGTAAAAGAAATGGATAAGTCCATGAGGTGAAAATGTTCATGCCCAGAACAGCCTGTGTTTAAAGCCACCCTGGTTCTCCATGGTGTGGGGAGGAATACATTTTTTTCTGCTGACTAGCACACCACACCAGCCACATAACCTCTAGGCTTTTAATACCCAGTGGCAAATCAGATTTAACTGCCTGAATTGGATCTGCCCACCTGATTTCCCAGACACTGGAAATGCTTTGTTAAGCAGTCTGGGCTTGGCAAGCACTGGGTTCAGGCCCACATTCACATCATTGAGTGTCCGTTTGTCCAGGTAATCTGGGTGGTGTGAGGTTAAGTATTGGGGAACCGTAGGTATAAAAGAGCACTAATGTTTTGTGTCCCCTTGTGTCCCCCTTCCTGGCTGCAGTGGTGCACCACAAGTACGACTCCTCTAAATCCAGCTCCTACGTGAAGAACGGCACCAAGTTTGCCATCCACTATGGGACAGGGAGCCTTTCTGGCTTCCTCAGCCAAGACACCATCACGGTGAGTTACAACTGCCCCTGCCCCGTGCTGCCCCAGACTGCTTTCCGTAGAGTGCTCGGAGCTGTTAGATTTCAGTGGGTCTCCTTTCTTGAGTGTCCTACTCGTATAGAACATCCTTCAGGTGCTGTGTTTCCAAGTCCTTTGAAATGACATGGTAATGATGACTGTTAAGGTAACAATAACCATAGCAGGCTGAGAAGGGAGAAGGTATTAATATGCAGGTCAGCAGGCTGGCAGTGGGGACTGCTCACATGGTGCCCCTGCAAACATGGTGTCTGGCCATCCCTCCAACCCTTTTCCTGGTGACCCCAAAAACTTAGCAGCCCAAGCACATGCTAGCACCACTACACAGACTGCTGGTGGTGCCCAGCTTGTTCTTGGCCAATATCCACACATTAGTGGATGCCCACATGGGCAGCTGCCCAAGCACAGACCAGAAAAGGTCTCTTTATTGCCCCATCCTGATCTCGCATCAAGAATTGGTGCTTTTGCTTGTAAAGGCTGGGTAACACCCAGGGAGGAGGTTCCCCAGCAGTGTTCAGGGTGCAGCTTGAGTTAGCTGGGTGGTGGTTGCTTCTCAGTTTGCTTTTCAGCAAGCAAAGGCTGAGCTTTCTGTCCTGTGAAGGACAAGTGCCTTTCATGACTTCCTCCCAGGTACAGATGCTCGGGAGAGTTTGCCAGCTGCCAGACATCAGGGGTGCATGTGCTCTCAGATTACTCGCTCTCCTGGCAGGGATAAGAGCATATGTTTGCTTTGCAGCGGGGGAGAAACAAAGCAAAAGTTTTGAATAAAGCACATAAATCTGGGGATTTGGAGGTTTCTGTTTAGGTTCAGCTGAAAAGTATTGGCTTACGAATTTCATCAGAATCAAAAGAAAAATATCCAGGAGAAGCTTAAAGTGTGTGACTCTTGCAAGATGCACTCTTTAGCCCATCCTTACAGCCTGAAGATTTCAGGCTATCCTGGAAGCATCAGCTATTGCCTCTGTGCTGCATCCAAAGGTGCAGCAAGGCAAACAGTAAACTTCATTGTCCTTAGAAAGTGTGGGCTTAATGCAAGGGCTGAAATGAGTCAGAAGGAAAATTGAAGTTTTCTCTCTTTTTTTGGTTTGTAATTCTCACCGTAGTGCCTGTTTGCTAATTAGCTCTCCACTTCCCCGCAGCTCAGAGGAAGGATTTTGTGCCTCAGTTTGTTTGGGAAGTGGGGATGGCTCTTGGCAGACAGCACAGCTTATGGCATTTGGTTTCTGTCTGCACAGGAGCAAGAGAAACCCACTTGTAGTAGGCAGGAGCAGGGGTGAGTGTGAGGGTCAGGGGCCTTCAACTTGGACACCAGGACGCATCCTCTGATGCACAACATGTTGTAGGCAAGCTCCCAGTCAGGTATAGTCTTGAAAGAAAGACATTGAAATAACCTTCAGGGTGACCATCTTGGCTCCAGCCATTCTGGTGGGTGGAAGCAGCCACAACAACCTCTGGTAGCACTGACATCTGACCAAAAGATGCTTGTTGGCAGGTAGTCCAGAGTCCCTCAGCCCTGAATTTTTTTTTGAGAGAGTGATGAGCTCATGTCAAACATCCTCTCTCGTTCTGTGGAGGACCGATGCCCTGTAGCACCGCACTCCGCAGTGCTGCTTGCTCTCCAAAGAGCATCGGGTTCAGCCAGCCCTCTGCTGCTCAGGCATCTCATCCCTTTATCAAAGCCCAACCTTGGGATGTCCTTCAAGGACAGCAGAAGAAACTTAACTGGCCATGGGGCACAAAGTCTCTCCCATGACTGCAGTGCAGATACAGTGCACAGGAGATGACTTTGCTTGCCTCTCCCTTGTGCCTCTGCACCCCAAGCCCTGGTGCCAAGCTGTGCCACAGAGGCCCTCACCTCTTGGTCTGCTTTTGCTGTCCAGTGCTTAACTGCTGGCTGAGGCCACTAACAAGGAGGCCAGGCGAGCTGTGGAGTGCCTACGCCCGTCTGTGAAGTGCTGGAGGGTGGCCACCACATGGCCATCCACTGGTCATGATTTCTGGTTGCTCAGTGTTTGGGTGAGAGCCAGCCAAGGGACAGAGACAAAGGATCTGTCACCTGGCAGGAACACTATGCTAAAGATGGTCTTGGGTTTCAGCCCTGCTGAGGACCAAGTGCAGGCAGGGTCTGCTGAGAATCCATGACTGGGCAGAAATCTGCCTCCCCCTTGCGATGTGCAAGCAGAGCAATATTCAGACAAACCCGACACTCAGTGTTATCAGTCCGTTGCAGTTTACTTTTTTTTAAGTAGAGGCTTCATTGAACTTTCTGTGCTGCTGAGGACCAGCGGTGCCGAGGGTTGGCTTTTGTAAACCTGGAGTGTACAAGTGGGGCGGGCCCTGGCGAGCAGATGCGTTGCCGTGCGCTCTTTCCCCCCACATCCTGCCCTGTGGCTTTTAGCTTTCGCGAGGCTCGATCGCCCTTTCCTAGTGCAGTCCTCCAATACCATTAAAGGCAGCACTGCTGTCCCAGCCTTGCACTGTCTAACCCTGGGGGGATATTAGTAATTTACAGGGATCGTTATCTGCCATCAGGTAGGAGAGGCCAGCTTGTCAGTCCAGCCTGGCTCACTACAGGGCTTCTAGCTGCAGGCTGAGAGGCTGAAATTGTCCTAGCATGGATGCTAAAATTGCCTGTGGTCAGCCAGAAGCTCACAGGCCTCCTGAACTGCTAGAGCCAGAAGCCACCAGATGCATCCTGTTCCCCATCAACAGAGCTTTCTCTGATCATCTTCTTTCTGGGGATCTGCCCTTGCAAGGCGTTTCAGCTTTCCAGCGGGGAATGCCAGTCCTTCTCATGGCTGGCAAGGGAGATGACCTTTGAATTCTCAGTACTCTGCTTGCTATTTTTGTGCTTCAGGCTCAACCTTGCTTTCTTGGCTGGGTCTTCTCCCCTTTCGCGGGAGGTCTCTGGAGGCTTGTGGCTCTTCCGAGAGATTCAGCAGTATCCTGGGGATGTTTCTTATCTAGGGGAGATCACAGGGGTTGTGGGCAGAGGTGAGAGGGGTTTGTGCTCCCAACCGAGGACGGGTGCAGCACCCAAGGAGGTAGGATACAGAGATGACTTAGAAAATGTCCAGAGTGGGGAAGAGGATTAAAGGCACAGCGCAAGAGCTTTTCAGACTGGGAGGAAATGATGAAGTAGGTGATAAGGGAGAGGAGATGTAGGAGGGGCAAATGGGTTTGGATCCTCTGTACAAAGAGAGGCTGCAGAACAGCAAGGCCAGTGCTGGGACACTGCAAAAGGCTAAAGGGATTCTCCTGCCCTTAGAAGTATGCTGGGCTTTGCAGGGACTCGGGAGGTTCCACTGAGCCAGAGTTGCCAGTCTCTTCCCCTGACAAGAGGGGCACCAGGGTATCTGGTTTCTGCAGCTGCCTACAAATGCAATGGTGAAAGCAAGCAGAAGTGTTGCAGCACACTGAGGGACGTGCTACAGGCTGTGTTCAATGAGGTTCTGTTACCACCCGGGTTCCCTGAGTCAGTTTTCTTTACAATATGCTTTTCCCTTCCTTCCCCATCTCCCCACAGCTCTCAAACTTGAAAATCCCGGATCAGACCTTTGGGGAGGCCACGAAGCAGCCAGGCATGACATTCATCGCTGCCAAGTTTGATGGCATCCTGGGCCTGGGATATCCAAAAATCGCTGTGGAGGGAGCCGAGCCTTTCTTTGATAACTTGATGAAACGGATGCTGATCAAGGAAAATATATTCTCTTTCTACCTAAACAGGTAGTGTTGGGTTTGGTGGCACACCTCTGGTTGTGAGGGCGAGCCCAGTGGGCTTTTCTCTGTTTTCCAGTAGCACCTCTTGTCATTTGCTGTGTTACACTCTGGACAGCACATCCCAGTTGGGGAAGTCTCAGCAAGTTCTGTCTTGCAGGAGCAGTCAGGCCAAAATCTCTTATGTTTGCTGCTCTGAAGTAAGGAGAAGGGAAGTAGAAATGCAGCTCTTTTGCTGATAAAAAGCTGGGAGGATCTATGACCAGATTTCTTAACTGATGAATAGACAGAGGATGTTTCCAGAGGAAAGAAATAAAACTAAACAGGGCTGTGATCATGAGATTGCTGCTAGTGAAGTCCGCTTTAGAGAGGTAAACAGCCCCAGTCTGCTGCCAAAATCCATAAGCAGTGTGGTCACCACCATGTTGCCTCCCAGGCTAGGGTGCCCCCCATCAGTCATCACTAATGAGGAGTCTAATGCTCCCTCACCACCCTGGGAAATCCTCCCCTCCTGCTGCCAGCACCTTCCCACACACTGCTGCTCCCCGCAGGACACCCCATCACTTTTCTGGCACCACAGCAGCGACTCTGAACTACTTCAGCCCAAAAAGTAGCACGCCAAGAGCAGGGAAGGCAGAGAGGGCTGCTGCTGGCCATTCAAGCACCAGCCCTCCCCCATCACCATATTTCTTCCCATCTGCTCAGCAGTGAGCTCTTACCTGATGGTAACCTTGAGGATTCACTCCAAGGCTGCTGGTTGGCAGAGTTGAGTGCGGATAACCTAACCCTGCATCAGCTGTGTCCAGCCCTGCACAGGCACTTTTTACAAGCTGATTTAGGAAGTCCTTGTGTCAGTGCTCAGTTCCCCTTTGCCATCCCCCTTGTCTGCTGCAAGTTCCTTCAGGTTTCTGTGAGAAAGTACCAGATGGAAAGCTGCAGGATGCTTTGGCTGGGGCAAAATATTCCTGTTTCCCCATCCCAGCCTATCTTACAGTATCTGTCCTTATATTGACATAACATTGCGCAACATAAGTCTGTCTCCAATACTGTTAATGCTATACTTCACCCCCAAGCACCCCAGCAGGTATTTTGGGGGCACTTGAAGGACGTTGTTCTCGCCCTGCCCTTGATGTTCACAGGTTTGGGTATTGTTTTTCAGAGACCCCTCTGGTGACCCTGGTGGTGAGCTGCTCCTGGGAGGGACTGACCCCAGGTATTACAAGGGCGAGTTCAACTGGTTCAATGTCACACGCCGGGCCTACTGGCAGATCCACATGAACAGGTAAGTTCCCCATCCACCTGACTACATGCGTGGGGTCGCATGTGCAGACAGCACACGCGTGAGGCTTGGCTGATACCCCGCTTAAAAAGGAACCATCTCTGCAACACATCGACACCAAAAAAAGCAGATTAAAATCCCACCCTAGGGCTGGGTTGTTTGTCACTGGAAAGAGATGAAACACAGAAGCCCTAAGGAGATGTTCTGCAAAATCGTTTCCTCTTGTTTATGGCTTGACCCTTGAAAACACCTACTGCATCCTTGCGAAGTGGGGGAAAATGCCAGTGTGTCTTCCTTGCAGGCAGGGTGAGCCCCACAGATTAAACCCCAGTTTTGCTCAGTTCTCAGCAAGGCCTGAGCTGCATGGCTCTCCTGCACACAGCTCCAGAGGAGCAGGATGAGGCCTCAGGAAGCCAGCCCTTGACTGAAGGGCACGGTGCAGCAATCAGCACACATTGTTGGAGGCAGAGGGGAGGAGAGCAGGCTGAGCTGACGGCCGCCAGCCTCGCGGTCTATTCTGAGCTCTCCCACGTGATGGGAACTTAAAAGTGGCCTGTGATCAGAGTATGTCCTTTTCCTGGGAATTGCATCCCTCCCCAGCACAGCGTTTTAGTTCTCATTTTCCCCCAGACCTGCAGCGTTGGCAAAGTATGGCAGACCCTTGGCTAGAAGGCTTTGTCTGTCTGCATTGCTGTGAAATGCGATGCGGGTGAGGAAGCCGAGCAGCTCCTGGCTTGCCTTTTCTCTGTACAGGAACCCTTCCCTTGCCCATGGCTGTCACACCACCCCTTTAACCCTTTGTTTTTCTGCAGTAGCACAGGCCATACAAGTCCATAATTCATTGCCCTCAGCTCTCTCCCGTGTCCATTAGCTGCGGCGCTGGAGTGCAGGTAGCAGGCAGGGTACGCAGGCAGCATGCAGGCTCTCTGCAGAAATGCAGTTACACTTCAAGGCAGCTGCTCAGTCAAGAGCAGACAACAGGGGGCAAGGGGGTCCGTGCACTGAGTTGGTGCTGCATCAGTGTTTCTGGGCATCTGTCCTTTCTGGGTGTCTGTCACAGCCCTCCCTTGCCTGCCTGTGTACTGCTTCCTGCAGCCTTTTCTGGGAGGCCTCTAAGGGTTTTCTAATGTCTGGGCCTCTCTCCCCAGGGTGAGTGTTGCCAACGGGCTGAGCCTGTGTCAGGGGGGCTGCGAGGCCATTGTGGACACGGGAACCTCACTCATCACTGGCCCCAGCGACGAAGTGAAGAAGTTACAGGCAGCCATTGGTGCAAAACCACTCATAAAGGGCGAGGTGAGGCTGGAAATGTGGGAGCCTATGGCCATCTATGCTTACACCCTACTTTGTACCCAGATGCTTGTTGAGACCCTAGTCTTCTGCTCCCTCTGATCTTTGTTCCCAGCCTGTGCTCCTGGAAGGGCCACTGGCGCAGCAGGGTCCCCTTCATCTTTAGACCCTGGGTAACATTCACCACCCTGCTCGTGCTCGGTAGAAAGCTGAGGTCCCATGAACTTTGGGAAGCTCTGAGTCACCTCTGCCACCCCTCTCTGGGAGGTAGAAGAGAAGGGATCTGAGTTGCATCTGAGGCCAAGGATTCACATTAATGTGAGTCCAGAGACACTTTAATAAAAGTATAGTTCATGCAAATGGCAACCCTTTCTTGGCAGGTTTTCCACCATCAAAGCTAATCTCACAAGGCTCTCTCTCCTCCCTAAAGTTGTGGAATAATACAGATTATAAAGACTCTGTATAAAAAAATGCCCTGGTCTGAAAGCCCTCCCAAATCAGAGCCATGAGCACTTGTAGGGCATTTCTGCAGTGTCAGAGACCACAAGCTGCAGCAACAGTTGGCTTACACCTGCCAGCATCCCCAAGACTTGCCATTGTTAATGAAACTGGCTTTGTCTGCTCATTACACTGTGGCACCCTGGGACTCAGCAGAGCCAAAAACATCCTTTGGCTCCATGCCTATCCATAAAGCCCTCTTGCCCCTCAGCTTGGAGCCCTAGGCAGGGAGCAGCCTACATACCCCAGCTCAAGCTTCTCCTGCACCCTGAGATGAGCTGGTTTTGGGGAATGTGATTGTGCTCAAGGAAGACTGAGAGAGTGGGAGATCTAATCTAAAGCCTTTACTGTTGCAATTTCAGTACATAGTCCCGTGTGAAAAAGTGCCAACGCTGCCTAACGTCACGATGACTCTAGGAGAGAAGGACTACACTCTCACGGGAGAGGAGTATATCCTCAAGGTACGTCCAGGCAGATTTTTCCAGCCTTAAACTTCCCCAAGGCCTGGCTTTTGCTTCCAGTGCTCCAAAATGCAAGAGCAGCCAAAGCAGTGCTGAAGCTGGTGCTTGGGAAGAAGTCTGAAGGGTTGGGGTGTCAGGGTGGTGGCACTGCAGATGGATCCAGGTATCTTCATTGAAGTCTCACAGGAATGAGACCCGCTGCATAATGCTTGTGAAGGATAGCAGGATGGTTGAGGAAGGGGAGGCAAGCTGTTGCATCACTTTCTACAAACATTTAGCTCTTTCGTGCTGCATTTTGGTGCCATGAGACCAGCCTTATTATAGCAGAGGCCACCAGCCTGTCATTTAAGCCATCAGAATCAACTTGCAAGGACCATCTTGTGCAGACCTTCACCAATGGCTCTAATTCAGAGCTGTGTGGGCTGGGAGGTTTATGGTCATGTGCAGCTTTGCTTGATGCTTTAGTGCTTAAGGGAGGGGGAGCTGGGTTTGGAGCCGTAGAAGCAGTGGATTGGGAGTCACTTTTGCAATCTGTGGATCTCAGTCTGGGAGAGGCTGAAGCAAAGGCAGCCTTGCAGGTGTTCTTGCCAATCCTGCAAGGTTGAGGGAAGGGAATGACCTGCTTAGATTGAAGCTCTCACTCTTCTTTCTAGGTTGGTTCAGCTGGACAGACTATATGCTTGAGTGGCTTTTCAGGCCTGGATATCCCACCCCCTGGGGGCCCACTCTGGATCCTGGGAGATGTCTTTATTGGACCCTTCTACAGTGCCTTTGACCGTGATAACAACCGTGTTGGCTTTGCCCCAAGTGTCTAAACACCTGAGCCCCACTGCCTGTGCCACACACACACTTAAACACACGCGGGAGCCATAGAGAAAGGTTACCAGTATTAGAAACCCAGTGAGTGGAAAGGAAAAAAAAAAAAAAAGAAAAAAAAAAGGAAAAAGAAATGGAACTAGATTTAAAATTACATGGAAAATAGTCATTAGTGCCCTGCTAGCTACTTTTTCCACTCTGTTGAGTAAGTGGTGCTGGGAGGTCTCTAGCTGACAACTCCAGCTGGAGTAGTCCCTTGCATTACTGCTAGGTCTTCCAGTAGTTCTTTTTCAGAATGATTCTCAGAGCTGAACAAGGCCCTCTCACATCTCCCAGCACTGGTGTCCTTCCTGAAGGGGGGCAGGGGGGGCAGCTGGCTAAAGCCAGCCCCTGGCACCTCTCGTCCTGCAGAGAGGCTGTGCTACTGCTCTTGGGTTTGGGCTTCTGTGCTGGGGGAGAGGGACAAGGGAAGGCTGTCTTGCACATTAGTTCTTACTGCTTTTTCACTCATTAGGTGGGGGAGTGGATGGCAGGGGAGAATCTGTCTTTCTGACCCCTCCTTGGCAGGTTAGGCAGTGACCAGTAGGTCATTTCTCAAGGAGTTTGTGCTGTTTTGGTCCTAGGAGAGCATGTCCAGGGCTGGAGCAATGGGGAAGCATGGTAGTGTGCCCAGAGGATGAGTTTCAAAGCCTGAGGGCTCTGGTGGTGTGTTTTGTTTAGTGATGGCACTGGTGAGAAAGCTGGGGGGCATGACGTCCACATGCCTGATATAACGGGACAAGGGTTTGTAGGGGGGCTCTAGCCAGTGGGAGTTTTCAGTCAGTATGAATATTAAGGAGGTCAAGATAGGTTATAATAGAGGTTACTTGAATTCAGGGCCATGAAGGTCCAGCCTTCTGCTGAGCAAAGTCATGTGGCAAAAGTTCTCTCGAGTTTAGTGACCTTCTCCCAGGTTCCCCAAACAGCAAATCTTCCCAGCATCATCCACAGCCAGTGAGTTGAGAATAATGTTTCCTAAAGCAGCTAAGTGATCTACAAGCTGAAATCATACTGATAAAATCTATGTTTGTCAGCCACATAAGACCTTTTGGAAACATTACTCACAGCATTTTGAACTGCCCAGTACTCAAGAGACAGTTGGCAGAGCCAGCAAACCTCCTGGGCAGGAGGATGCCTTGGCAGCTGCTGGATTTGCATTCGCTTTCCCTGGTGCCCTGTCCCAAAATCCAGCTGCCTTTAACACCCTCTGTACCTGCTTTCCACTTTACTAACGGTGGTGAGCTCTGTTCGTGTCCAGCTGTGTTGCAGAGTGAGGCACAGTCCTGCTTTGGAGAGGTTGTAGTTGATTTAGCTGTGCACACAGATCCTCTCAGAGAGCCGGGATCTGGGCGTGTGGAGCCACTTGCTGGGCTGACACTGGTAGGCAAACACTGGTGAAGCTGGGAGGATGATAAAATGAGTTTTAAGCAGTACTGGAAAGCAGAAGAGAGCCTGCCAAGAATCCCAGCCCCTATGCTGGGAGTAAAAGACTCTCTTCACTTTCCCAGTGTGCTGGATCAGGTCCTGAAGTTAAGGGAGTGGCAGCAGATAAGGAGCAAATCTGAGAGTGGCAAAAGGATAAGATAAGCAGCGGCCATGACCCCAGACCAAGCTAAACAAATGGCAAAATTCACTGATAGTCCTGCCAGCAGTAGCAGTGGGGCCAAGAAATTTTCCAAGAAAGGTCTTTGGGCAGTGAGTGAATAGACCGTTTTGCCCAGTGAAAAAAGTTTGGCATTATAACCATGCTTCACCTTGGAGGGGTCTCGCATGGACAGTGGGGACAGGCGTAGGCACACATGGGACACAGGCATTGTCCCCTACAAATGTGACACATGTCACATTTGTCACATCCCTTCCCAGATGTGACAAATGCTGCTCCCAAAACTTGCTTCTGTCTGCTCATAATCTTCACCTAGAACTCTGCATCTGGACACCAAAGGACATCTGCTGTAGACTGGCCAGAGAACAGTAGCATGTTACCAAAAAAAAAAAAAATGTAATCTTCAATAGCTACTCCAAAATCAGCAAATATTCAGCACCTCTACAGAGATCTTCTGTTTCACACCATTTAAGTGCTCAGAGCTCCTCCAAGTTCTGCTACATCGCTTCCCAGCCGCAGGATTTCTTCAGCAGGGTGAGACAGAGTCAGCCTCTTGGGTACCTGCTGAACAGACCTGATGTGAGGGAGAAGCTTGGCACGGACCTGGCAGTGGGTTTTGAACAGCATCAGATTTACGTGGGATGTGCAGCACAGCCCCAGACAGAGCCCTTGGGCCGTGGCTGTGCTGGGCGTGCACTGCCTCCCGCCTCCTGCGTGGTCCCTGCACAGGAACTCCAAGTGGGATGATGTCTGTCAGCAGGCAGGAGGCGGCTGCCCGGGAAAAGAGCATGGCCCAGAGTGATGCCCTGAGCGACACACTTTAGGATAGGCTGGAGGATCAGCTCACTGCAGTCTTCCCTGAATGGGTCTCCTCCCCTTGTTCTTTTATTTGCATTTTTAAACCCATCTCTAATCGTGTGACTGGTTTTTTAAAATTATTTTGCTGTCAGAATTAATTGTATCTTCATAGAAAATTGAAAAGAAAATACAGTATTTTCCCCTTTAACTCTGAGAGTGGTCTTTCTTTTTGCAATTTGAGATACCGGACTCTTGGTTGATGGCCAGAGACTGTGTCTCCCTGGCCTATTGTCCCTGGACAACTGGTTGCCCACTTGTGTGGACTCGTGTTTCAGAAGGGCTCCTCCTCTTCTCTCTGATAAGGAAACATGCTAGGAGCCTGTTGGATTTGTCTTTTTCAAAGGATTAAAACATGACTCAGCCTCTGCAAGGTGACATGACAGTGCCACCTGCCTGACCCAGCACCGCTGGGGCATCGAGCACTCCCAGCACCCTTGCTAGCCTACAGCCTTCTCCTGGGGCCACACCTCAGCTGAGTATTGCCAAGGGTAGTCCATTAACAGGGAACTCGGGCTGTCCCCTGGTCCTCTGGACCAGTTAGAACAAGCTCTTTTTTAAGATTAGAACAAGTTCCTGCTTAGGCTTTGGAGTGGTCCTGTAGCAGTCAAAGTGGAACTTCAGTTTCTAAGTTTGGCCTAAAATCTACTACGGTGTGAAGTCTGGGGAAGTCCGGGAGCCTAGTGATGAACGTGGTGTGGGGTTTTTTCAACAATGTAGGAAAAATCCATCCCTCTTGCTGTGTAATTTTTAGTCCTAGCACTGCTGTATGGGAGCTGGAGACTCTGAAGCGGAATGAAGGCCCTGTGTGCCAGGTGGAAGATAAGAGCTAATCCCTACTTTGAAAAAAGCATCATCTACATAAGCAAGATGGATGCAGCCAAGTCCCATCCCATCTTCTGAGCACAGATCTGAGCACACAGCTTAGCTGATTTCCCTACTGGCATGTCCTGAGCCTCTGTTCCCCCAGGATGCCTAAATTCCCCAATCAGCTGTTCTCCTATGTTAAAGAGATGGATTTAACCCAAAAGGGCTGGCTGGATCCCGAAAACCAATCATGCAGCCCACTGTTCCTCAATAGCCCAAGGGGAGAACAAGTCATCTGCTGCCAAATACTTATTGACAGGAATATGAGGGCCCTGTTTCTGCTGGGGGGATTCTGCCGAAGTCTTCAATCGTGCCTTGTGTACTGAACATTACATCACTGTGGGAACAATCACAGGCTTGATCTTGGCCAAGAGTGGGAGAAGCCAAGAGCCAGAATTGCCCACCCATGCTTTTCCAGCAGGGAGCAAAGCACACCCTGCCCCAGGAGCAGCCTGAATGCAGCCCCACACTATCTTGCCCAGAAAGTCCTCAGGTTTACTTCAGCCCCTGTTTACTTCACCATCTCTGCAGAACTCCATGCACAATTTGGTATCACACTCTTCATTAAATGTCTCCATTGATGCAAAGAACATAAAATTTTTCATCACATATCCCCTTAAGTAGTAGGGTGCTTGGCACTGCCCCCCAGGACTGTCTTCATGGGCCTGATCCTTCTCCAAGTAATTCTGCTTAGGGCTTTACCAAAAGCCTGTTAACACAAGGACCTGCCCAAGGAGAGGGAGGATGAGACCCCTCGTTTATGGAGATGACTTGCTCATCTGGTTGGCTCAGCAATTTGTTCATTTGGGAAACTATTTTTACTCACCATGAATGACTAAGCACATCGTTTTGGGGGCTGATGGCTTTTCCTTTTTCCGCTCTTTCTTGGATTTATTTATTTTTAGGTTTCTTTGGGAGGGAAGAGAAGCGGAGTGCAGAATGAAAGCTCAGAGAACAGAAGACAGAGATCAAGGGAGAGTGGGAAGACTGCAGTTACCCCTCTGAGTGTCAGGCTGCCTTACTGCTTATGGAACTTAGCAAACTACTGAGGAATTTTATAGGGGTAATAGGAAAGGAGCATTCGGGAGGCTGTGGACTTTTTCCTTCAGAAATAAAAAAAGCAGGGTCAGGTTCTGCTAATGGTTTTCTGAAGAGCTTGAGTAGGATTTGAGATGGAAGGTTTTCTCACAGGTCTTACAATGCTTGATTATGCTACAGCCCACATGTCTCTAACATGATTACAGGAGAATTGCTTTGAGGTAGGAAACATCCTTCTGTTCTGTTTGTCCCGTGCTTAGCTCAAGGCGAAGCCAACCTTGATGCCAAAGTAATGCAGGCGATTATTCATACTCACCCCACCTTTTATTTGAAAGGAAAGAAGTCCTAGACCATATGGTTGAGGGCATGCATGCATGACCTTTGACGATCCCCAGAAAATTGGAGGAGGGTTAAAATAATGCAGAGTATTGAGGGATTTTATTCCTTCCATTTTTTATGTCAGTTGCCTGGAGGAAGGGTCACATGAATGGTTTTTGAACCAGTGATGCTGCATATATGCCACTGTGGTCCACGTAATAAACCTCTCACAGCTCACACTTAACATCGAGGAAGATGATGAATCACTCACCCAAAGACCAAAAAAATGCTCTGCAAACTGTAGGGATGACTTGGTACCTGGAGAAGAGGAAAAGCAGCCATTCAACCTCCTCGACCTTTCAGTCCTATTCATGCTAGGGAATGTGACTGTCTCTGTTGATCTCACATTCCCCTATACCACCCTGCTGCCTCCTCTTGCCTGCTCCAAACCCCCTCTGACCTTTTTATCTGCCCACCCTCCATCCCTGCCTGACATTAAGAAGAGGAGCAGCCCTACCCACACAACTTTCCCCAGACAAACGAACAGCAGGCTCATCAGTAGCTCCAGCCTGTATCCACGGGGTTTCATTGTTCCTCCTGAGCCTGCAGGGAGGATACTCTGCACAGCTGAGTTTGTCCAAGCCCTACAGAAAAGCTGACGACAGCTGGCCATGGCTCTGCCTCTCCTGCAAACCTCTTAGTCCCACAGGAGCATCACTCTCACCCTAGCACTGCCTCTGTTTCTTAGCAGCTTCTTGGAGAGAGATCTGGGTGTCATCACAGGCAGCCGTAGGACTAATAAAACCTTCTTTACTTTGGCAGGACCCAACGCCACTCCAGCAGCAATAAATCCTGAATCAGAGGGCAGTTTGTCCTTTTTTAACCAATGCAGGCACCTTCAGAAGGATTAAAATGGTCTTATGGAAACTGTACCCCCTCCACCCTCAGAGACCTGTGGATGTGCAAGAAGTTCCCCCACACCACACCAACCCACGGGGATGAACACGGGGTGGGTGCCCCTGCACTGGAGCCAAACCTGCCTGTGAAGAGCTGAGTGAATTACCATCCTTATTTCTTAGCTCAGCACTTTGTGGGCAGGATTGAGGCATTTCCAGAGGATTTCCCTTCCCTTGCAGTTTCTGCTCACACGAACTTTTGTTTCACCCACCCTGTTTCCAGTACTCTGGGGATTTCTCTGCTACCCTTCCCCAGCGCCACAGCTGAACCGCCTGCTGCAACAAGGCCACCTGGGCCAGGCTATGTCACTGCGGGGGGACATGGTGTGTTCTCCTGTCCTCACCCTCTCTGTGCCACTGCTGCATCCTCCTGAATGACCTGCAAGCTGTCCCTGCAGGGCACCAGCTGCTCTCCATCATCACATCCCTGGGGGGACACTACCGCAGCACCCTAGGACCGGGATTCCGTGCAGCTTCCGGAGTGTTAGCAATGGGAGGTAGCAAGCACATCCCTGATCCTGTGCTAAGCCTGGGCACGGCCAAATCCTCCTGGGCTTGACCAGCCTTCGTGACACCCCCACCCCCCCCCCCTAAAGCAGCCACATGCTGTGCATCCTGCTGCCGGAGTGCTCCCACCCCTGCCTGCACTGGGCTTTGCTCAGTGCCAGCAGGATCTATTACCTCACACACAGGATTTATCCCTTTCCATTCATCCCCTCACGACCAGAGCCCGTTTTTCCCCACGGCATTGCATCACCACCATCTCCCCTTGTTAATTCCGGTTGTCCCCGCGCACTCCTGACACACTTGTTTTAGTTTTTCACCCAGGTCCATAGGAGTGAACCCGCAAACAAGGCTGCAGCGAGCCCCCGCTGCAAAGCTCTCTGCGGGTGATAGTGGGCAGAACAGGGCCGAGCATTCCCTTTTGATGCTCGGGGAAGCCGCTGGGCCGGGGCCCAGGAGATGCCCTTCTCCAGCGGGGCGCTACCAGGATGCTCCAAGCAGGAGGTGACGTCCCAGTGGGGGGGACACGAGGAGAAGGGCTGAGACACGGAGGAGCTCTCCTGCGTGAAGCATGTTCGGGGGGAGAGAGGGGGCTGCAGGCTGACCTTCCCATCCCCTAACTCCGTCCCTGCCCACCCCTAGTCCATGGGTGCCCCCCTCCCCGCCCTCCCCTCCTCCTTCAACTCCAGCGCCGAGGAAGCCGAGCCGGAGGCAGTGCTGAGCCGGATATGCAGCGACTCCCCGCATCCCTCCTTGTGAGTATCCCTCGCTCCTCCTGATGCCTTCGGAGGAGACCAATGGACGGACGGACGGGCAGCCAGAGGTGGACTAGTCTCTCCTATTTGCAAAGCTAGGGTGGAGGGGAACTTCTTCCAATATCCCCTTCCCCATCCTCTGTCTTCATCCCCTCTTCCCCTCCTCCTCTTCCTCCTCTTCTCCAGCCACGATATCCTAAAAAAAAAAAAAAAAAGGCGGGGGGGGGGGGGGATGGGGGCGTGGTG
>VZRR01008592.1:128767-147831 GCA_013398015.1 Oreocharis arfaki
CATCTGGAATCCCGCAGAGACTAGGACTCAGGAAAAAAAACCCCCCCCAAAATCCCCCCCCCCCCTAAGGAAGGAGGGAGGCAGGGAGGGAGAGCGGAGGGGCGGGCTGCTCTGCCGCACCGGGAGACCCGCTCCGCCGGCAGCCGAGCCACGGACTCCCATCCCGGCATGGGACAGAAAGGAGAAGGCCCCGACAGACCGACAGACAGACAAGCGGGAGGGGAGGGCTGCGGGGGGCTGCAGCGCGGTCGGCTGGCAACTCCCTCGCAGCCCCCCAGCGCCTCCCAAGTGTTTCTTTCTGCTTTTATTTGTGTCCTTTAGGAAAAAAAAAAAAAAGATTATTTCCCCGGTGGTGACTGGAAGGCGGGCCACGCAGGCCAGCGGGCAGCGGCGGGGGGAGGCCGTGGCGGAGGGGGAGGGATGCTGCCCGCCCTGCCCGCGCCTCTGCCCCCGCCGCGGGGCCGGGGCCGGCGGCAGCTCCGCGCCGAGGCGGCGGCGTCGTGGTCCCCGGGTGTAGCGGTGCTCCCTCCTCCCCCTCCTGCCTGCCCTACTCTCCTCCCTCTCTCCTCTGCCCACTCCCTCACTCCTCTCCCTGCTCTCTCCTCTGTCTCCCGGTCCCTCTCTCTCTCTCTCTCCTGCCTTCCCCCCACGTCTTCCCTTGTCTGCTCCTTCCCCTCCTTCTCTTCTCCTCCTGCCCCCGGCCTCTCCATCCCCTCACCCCCATTTTTCACGGGGGGGCTTTTCGCTTTGCCAGGGCAGAGCGCGGTGACGCCGCGGCAGCCACCACGGAGAGGACACAGGACCCCCCTTTGGGCCCGCCATGCCCCTTTGAGGGGGTGGCCTGGACCCCGAGACCCCCTCAAGGCCCCCCGCAGGGCTGCTTCGCCTGCATCGCCAAGCCCCCAGCTCTCCGGCAAGCTTCGCCCGTCCTGTCTCCTTCTTCTGCCGTTTATCTCATGGAGAGCAAGAGCTGCAAAGGGGACAGCCTGCGGCCAGCGGTCCCGTGCAAGCACTCGGTGGAGAAGAAGACGATGACCAACCCCACCACTGTAATCGAAATCTACCCTGACACCACCGAGGTGAACGACTACTATCTCTGGTCCATCTTCAACTTTGTATACCTCAACTTCTGCTGCCTCGGCTTCATCGCCTTGGCCTATTCACTGAAAGTGAGTACTGAGCGTGAGGCACGGGGTGAGGGATGACCGGGCAGGGGGGAAGCGTTTGGGCGTTGTGCCTGATGTGAAACACATCTTTGCCACCCAAATGAGAGGTTGCAGACAATGGGGATGGGAATGGGAAGAGCTGAGGAGCCTGGGATGTTACTTCAGGTGGGGAAGAAGCGCTTTCACTTGCTCCAAGTACCCTCAGAGGCTCCTCTGTACCGCGGCGGCAGGGTGACAGGCAGGCAACACAGGGCTGGCTTGGCTCGTGCTGCACCTGCAGGCATGCCGGCACTGGGTCCCTTATTTGGGATGCTGGTTGTTAGAGATTATCAGGAGAGGACCCAGCAGCACTGAATGGTCAGGCAGGAACAGTAAGAAGCAGCCAGCCAGGATCAGCCATCAGCTGGCAAGTTGCAGGGCACAAGAAGCTTACAAAGTGCAGGGCAATCCTGCCTGTTTCTTTCTTGCCTTCTCCCTAATTAAAACACCAAAGCTCGTGGCCAGCTTCCCCCACTCGAAGCCCAATAAATCCCAAAACGAGCCCTGGAGACCTGCCAGCATCATGGGAATATTGAGGAGGTGGAAGAGAGTGCAGGGGGCTTCCCACAGTGTTGGGGCTGGGAGGATAGAGAGCTGTGTTGCTGGAGAGGGTGATGGCGTGGAGCACAGCCCATGATGGGAATGGGACCAGGTTATTATTCCTGATAGCTGCAGGGGAGAGCAGCCCGGCAGGGATGGTGCCTGGCAAACAGGCAGCCCCTTGGCAGCTGCCAGGAGAGAGGGGCTTGGGCTGCCCTCCCCTTCCCTTCCTGCCAGATGCAAAACTAACTGAATGGATGTGCAGAGAGCCCGGGGCGGCTGGGTGGCCCGGAGAGGAGCTGGCTGATTTGTTTTGGCAGGCAGCGTTTAGAGGAAGGCCAGGGTGCAGACAGGCTTCGTCACAGAAGCAGATCAATTAACCCCATACAGCTCCTGTGAGCTGGACTGTGAGCACCCAGCACTGCAAGGAGGCTGCTCCCAATGCTGTCAGGTTCTCCATCAGAAAGGCTCAGGGACAAGTCTGTGGCCCTGTGTCCTGGGCTCACCCAGCACTGGCCCTGTGGTGCCTGCCTCAGTTTCTCGTTCCCCAAGATGGGAGGCGAGCTCTCATCCATTGCCTGTGCAGGAGGCTCTGCAGCTGCCCGGGTGAGGCGCTTGGTAACTTAAATCATCCTGGGGCAAAGCATCACCATGAGCAAAGGGCAAAGCCAGTCAGCAGCAGCCTAGCATGAATGGGGGGAGCAAGTCCCTTAACACCCCCCATACCTTGATCCAGCAAGGGAAGAAAAAACTGGTTTCCTCCTTATTTTTTAAGCCTTTCCTTGTCTGTATTTGCCTTTAACAATTGATATCTTTTCCGTGGAAGAGGCTACCACGAGTATCTGGGTACATGTGGTCCCTTGCTGCTGCAGCAGTGGGGGCAGGACAGCCTGAGGACAGGGCTGACCCATCCCCAGGTGACGGGATAGAGTAGTGTCTGCCACCTGCAAAGTTTTTAGAGGCTGGGCCCTTCACTATCCTTGGCATGGGGTGGAAGGAAGGGCAAAGCTCAGAAGTAACCCAGGGCCTTGCGCCACAATAGAGGCGTGGGCTCGGCATCTGTCTGCAAAGATCTAGAGGACACAAACTCAAGCACGTAAAAAAGAGGCAGTGGTGAGGGGAGGCAAATGGGCAAATTTTCTCCAAATCAGAGAAAGAAGAATAGAAGATGGCTGTCAAAAACCAGCCTTGGCTTTCGGACTGAGAAGGCGGTAGCTGATGGGATGTAACCGCGGTACACAAACAGAGGTAGCGCTGAGCGGGTAGAAATAACTCTGCTCTGGTTTTGGAGCTCCCCAGTGGCTGTGACTCTGTGGTAGGGGGAAAATAGAAACAAAATGTCCCTCGGAGGCAGAGGACAGAGCTAGGAAGTGGCTGAAGGGATGCTGAGTGCTCTCATGAACTGCTCTTGGGGTGGGTGGTGAGAGGCAATGCAGATGCTGGGGCAATAGCAGGTCTGTCCTGGGGAAGACTGGGATGTTCAGAAAGGCAGCTATGTTCCTTACCCACAGCTACTGCAGGGATCTTCACAACACCCTAACCAGGCTGGGTGTTATGGTTATTTCTCCAGAAGCATGTTTTCTTCTCTTTTACCGTCAATAATGTTTTTCCCAGAAGTTCAGAGAAAACGGGAGCAAGAAATGCCCTAAAGACAGATACCCCTTTAAACGGACTTCTCTTGTTTCTCTGCAATTAAATGTAAAGACATTTGAGCAGTAGGCACTTAAGCCCAGCCCTTCTAGGATGTCTGTGCTCCGAAGGGACTGACTAAGGTGCTGTGGGAGAGAGTGAAGCTGCCCCTTCCCCTCCCTGAGCCTCTTCTGGGACCCCTGACAGCCAAGCCCTCAGCCAGTGGAACACAGGTTTCCTCGAGGGCCATCAGTGCACTGATGCCATTAAGTGGTTCCTGGGTTACAGCTTTTACACTTCCTTTAAATAACTGAAACATCTAGTGACTTCAAGAATTATCGTTTTCATTATCAGAAATAGCATTTTCAATTCCCTGTCATAAAGGTCACCTGCTTCTGACAGATTCATACTGTTAATAAAGCAGTATCTCCTCCGTGCCCCAGGTCCATGAGATGTGTCAGTATATATCTTAGCACACCCTAGCATTTCCTCTGGTTTCAGCAGCATAATGCCCACACTGGAAGACAGATATATCCTTGGTGCACTTGAATATTACTGCAAAGCTGTCTCCTTCCTCATGCCCTATTTTATTGGTTTCAGCCACATCTGGGAAAACAGGCATGTCTGCCTGGCCTTTTGCATGCTAGCTACAGCCTTCTAGCATGCAAGACTAGACTTCTTTCTGCAGGGAAATGCTATTTCATGGTGACAGCCATTTACTAAAAAATGTCAAAACCCCCCACCCCAGCACCAAAGACTTTATGAAGAAAGAAACACGTGAAGTCAGGTGAGGGCAGAAACTGTGACATACAAGGCAGGTTCTGTGTGTGACAGACTCTGAACAGGAGTGTGGCAGCACGCCTCATCTTTATTTACCCCCATAGCAGGCCAGGTCCTCAGCAAACACAGCTTGCTGGGCTGCAGCGGGGTCACACAACTCGTGTGTCCCTCCAGGGGTCATTTCTAACATCTCAAGCTTCTCAAGGTCAGCCTCACAGAGTGCAAGCAAGGCATTCGCATCTAATCACGTGTGCTGGATGCTGGGGGAAAAGAGATCAACAGCAGGAACAGGGAAGTTAGAAAACCTGAAGTAACCCTAACCCCAGCCCAGCAGAGATAAAAGTATCACTCCAACAGCAACGCTTTGGATTCAGTTGGTTTTGATCAGAAGCAAATGTTGTGGTCTGATATTCAGCAGCTCCCTCCCTTCCCCTTTCCCAGCTCCAAGTGGTAATGAATGATGCATCAGTGCCTGGTGGCAGGAGATCTCACTTCAGTTGTTCAGAGGTTCGTCTCTGGAGACTGTCGGGGTGAGCCAAGTCCTTCTCTGTACCCATTGTGCCATGAGGCGGTAGATCAGAGGAGCTGGGATCTCAGATGAGCCGCAGTACGGATGCCTCGCTGTGGCTCTGTAGACATGAAGATGCCAAGGAGCCTCGCTGGCTTTTTAAGCCTCACCAGCAGCCCTCAGCATTGCTTGCAGAGTTTTCTTGCCCCTTGAGGTCATGGAAATACGCCAAGCTCTCTTGCCCTCTCTCTGCCCAGCCCTTGGCACACAGCTGTGGGCATGACTGTTTGCCTTCCCCTCTTGCCACTTGTTGATCTTCCTTGTTTTGAGTGGAAGCAGACCAGCACAAATCCACAGCTATTTATTAACCCTGAGAAGCTGCCGCACCCAAGCTCTCAGGCAGGCTCTCATCCTGCTTTTCAGAAGGAGCAATGGTTTATGGAGGTGGGTGAAATGCAGGGGTGACAGTCCCGTGACGCCAGTGCCGGTGTGGTGGAGGCACGTGGGCTGGAGAGCTCTTGAGCAATCCACAGAGCAAATAAATCCAAGGATCGCCTCCAGAGCTCCTTCTGTGTAGGGACACGGAGCTCTGCATAGAAATGGGTTTACTGACAACCAGCTGTGGACTTCCAGGCTGCCTTAAAAACAGCCTCATTAGACTCGTTATCAACAAACCATTCGTCTCCTTCTGCAAGCTGAGGCAGCACTTTTTGCTAGAGCAGCAAGTTTGTGCTCCCGAAAATAAGAGGGGCTGAGCCTCAGGGCAGAGAGAGGAGAGGTGACTGCTGGGGAAGGGAGTGGGGTGGTAGGAGCCAGGGGGAGCACGTGGAGAGGAGGCAGAAGGTAAAACCCCAATGAAACAAAGGGCAGAGGACAGTGATGAGAGGGAGGAGCAAAAGAACCCTTGGGCACTGGCATGCTGGAGGTGTGGGAGGACACAGTGAGCTGGAGATACTGGAAGACAAGGTGAGCAGCAGGGAGGTGACAGGCAGGTAGGGATGGTTGGATGGAAAGGCCACACTGCCTTTTGCTGGTGGGAAAGAAGAGAAGAAAGGTTTGCATGTTAGAGCACAAAAGCTGGCTGTGTTTCATGTAAGGACAGGCATGGAAGAAGAAAGAAATTGTGTAAGTTGCCAACCTGGATCAGAGATGAGCCCTGCCTTGTCCAGGAGGGAAGCTCCAAAGAGGCCACCACGCAGTGCTTGGAGGTGCCCAGGGAAACCCCAGTCAGCAGATGTAATTATCCTCACACCCGTCATCTCAGTGCAAAGCAGGGCCAAAAATCCCCATCTAGTTTTAGGCAAGGTAAGAAGGGTCAAAGTGATGATGAGAAGAGCCTGTGACTAAGAAAACACCACACCTGGGTCTGGGGTGGGGGTTCAGCCTTGTGACCTTGAGGACCTGTCCCTCACCGTGATTCATCTCTCTGGCTATGGAAGGAATCACCTTCCAGGGCTCCCAGAAGCTCGTGCACCAGCTGCCAGCACATTATGATGATGGTGGCCACAGGAGCATGAAAATAGGAAAAGCTGAAGCTGGGCTGTGAGAGAGACACCAGCATCTCCTTAAGTACAAAGCAGGGAAGGAGCTGAAACACTTACTTGCTCTCGGGGAGAGCTCCTCCAGAGCCTGGCTCAGTTGCCACAGCAGGACATTAAAGGGAGTCATCGGGAAGCATCTGGGGGTGCAAGGCAGTGCAGGAGGAGGCGAGGCTGCCCTGGAGAGATGTGGGAGGCTGGAGCTGTGAGTGGTTTGTAAGGAGAAACTCCTTTTCACTGCGCTTTTATGCCACAGGGGCCCTTGCACTTGTCTGGTGCTTAGAGGCTCCATTTCAATATAAGTGATTATGGGCAATGAGGGATGATTTTCATGAGGGTGACCACTGAAGCCACAGGGGTTGGCAGGAGTGTGTGGGTGGAACCAGCTGGAGGTGCAGAGAGAAGAGGCAGCTGGGTGCCCTTCGGTTGGAGTCAAAGACAGCCATCGCACCATCGTTTGGACCCAAACAACAGGAAAGAAGAGATGGAAGGGACAAAAAAAAAGGAACTGTGAGGAAATGGTGTTACTGGGAAGAGGGCAGCCCCAGGCACACCTCACCACAGATGCAGCATAACAGGAGCAGGGCCAAAGGGAGAGCCACAGGAAAGTCAAGGAGAGGTGCTGCTGAAGTGTGTCGTGGGAAAGGGCTAAAGCACTGGTCACAAGTGTGAGCTGGTGTCAGGAGAGAAATGCTACCGAGACAGGCTGCTGGGAGCACTGGAGAAGGCTGTGCATGGAAATTGGGGTTGTAGGGCGCCCCAAGGACAGGAGGAACAGGAGGTGGGGAGTAGGAGAGAGCCCCTGGGGCCAAGAGGAACTGTCCCCACAAAGGTAAAGCAGCTTGGCCGTGGGAGGGTTGCAGAGCTCGGTGTGCCAGCCATGCTGGTCTGCTGGAGAAACCTCTGTCTACCTGGCAAACACTGACAGCAAATGCCAGCTTGCCTGCGGCAGAGAGCACTGGGTTCCAGTGCAGGAAGGGGCAAAAGGCATTTGCTCCGTGTAGGTTTTGCCTGAGGCAGCCCCACCACTGGGAAGAGGGAAGTGTGTGAGAGCTTCAAAGAGTCTGCTGGGAGCAGCAATTGGGATTTCTGGCCTGAATCCAGCACCTCTGGGGCTTCTCACCAGTGCGTGAGGAGGTGCCAAATGCCTGGTGCTGCTGAGCCCAGGGGTTTTTGGGAGGATGTTAAACTTACTGAATAATTTCAAATGTGAGTCATCCCGGACATTCATCTGACACAGGAAGGCATGTGGGTTCCCATGCTGCCGGCTTGCTGCCTTCCCAGAGATCGTCTCCTCTGCTGAGCGCTCCAGCCAAGCGTGCCCCAAAGACATGTGCAGTTTGTGGCTGTACCCTCTTCTCAATCCCAGAAGGATGGTGAGCTGAGCACTCCACAGGAGAGCAATGGGTAGATGGCCCCAGCTCCAGCTGCAGGCTCCCATGAGCAGGGCACATCAGAGGCCAAGGATGTGGAACCATTTGATTTAATAGAAGTATGAAAAAAAGGCGCATTCTTGCCTATGTGCCTGCCAGCACCAGATCCTGTGGGCCTCTTGCCAACAGCAGCTTCCCTACCCACAGTTCAGAAGATCAGGGGTTGCTTGTGCAGAGAGGGCCTCACTGGTGTGATGGAGAAGAGCAATGCTGCTTGAGGGTCTGAGATGCAGTTTTGGATGCCCCGTGAACCGGCACGACTCCGTGGGAATGAGGGGTTCAGCAACCCTTCCTCATGTCCAGCAGGTTGCAGAAGGCTTTCAGGACAGCCCTGTGGGTAAGCACTGCAGGAGGAGGAGAGAAAAGTCCATAAGATGTGGTCTGAATCCATCGCAGAGTCTTTTTGGAAAGCTCCTGATCGATAAAAGCCTTTTAATATTCCTCGGTCTGACTCTGGTGCAGGTTTTTGCAGCTTGCCACCAACATCGGGTGTCCAGCCAGCAGTGGCCGGCGGGACAGGCAAAGGGCTCACAGCCCTGCTCCCCACAGCCCCCACCCGAGAGCAGGCAGTGGGGCAGGCTCTGCCACCCCCTGGGCACCCCGCTTGGACATGGGAAATGGGTGACGAGTCAAGTGTCCTGGTCCTTTTGCCCCACATCCTTGTGGCTCCAGCTGCCTGAGTCTGCTGAGTGCTGGCCAAAGGGGCAGCCTGGGGACAAGGACATATCCCTGCTAGGAAGCAGTGGAGTCTGACCCCTCCTCTGCTGAGATCAAACTGCAGAGCTGCTGCTGGTGGACAGTGCCATCAGTTGCCTGGCTGTGCCATCGCTGCCTCTCTGGCTGTGCTGCCACTGCCTGGCTGTGCCATCCACTGCCTCCTTGTGCCATCTCTGCCTGCTCGTAGCATCATTGCCTGGCTGTGCCATGTGCTGCCTGGCAATGCCATCGTTGCCTTACAGTGCCATGTGCTGCCTGGCTATGCCTTCCACTGCCTGGCAGTGCCATCCACTGCCCGGTAATGCCACATGCTGCCTGGTGGTGCCATTGCTGCCTGGCAGTGTCATCTGCTGCCTTGCAGTGCCATCTGCTGCCTGGTAATGCCGTCGCTAGTACGTCGGTAATGCCTGCTAGTGGCATTGCTGCCTGGCACTGCCATGCACTGCCTGGCAGCCTGGAGGAGGTGGGGACAGGCCGGTGACATGGACGTGCACAATCATCGCCCACTGCAGAGCTGTCTCAAGGAAAGCCCCTAAAAGTCCCAGCCCGCAGGATAATGAAGGGAGCAGACTGTGCTGTCAGAATAGAAAACTGCCCGTGGCAGGGATGCTACACAATCCGCATAAGACCTGCAAAAGGAAAGGAACTCATTAACCCGGGACTACTTAATATGCTGGAGGCTCGTGCGCAGCCCTGGAGCTGCAGTGGGATGATGCTGTGCCAGGTTTCGCCCGCTCAGCCCCTCGGTGCAGACAGAGGCATGGGGATGCATGCCGAAACTGCAGCCAGCCTTCTCCTTTGTGGGCTGGGGGGCTGTGACACGGTGGGGAGTGTGCTTTAGTGCCCGTGTGCCTGGGGTGCACAATGGCATCCCCGTTCCTTTGTGCGCCCTCAGGCTCCAAACGACACTGCCCCGCTCCGGGAACCACGGAGCCCTGGTTTGCCTGGTTGGTAACAGCAGTGGGTCGCTCTTCCAGGTCCTCTCTGTTCCCAGGAATTTCCAGCCCACAGGTATTACAGTGCTTGGTTTCATAAGCTCAACCCATAGCAGAGACGGAGTGCAAACCTCACCTCAGGGTGTTTTATGGCATCCAAAGTGCTCAAATACAAAGAGGCCCAGCCCAGCCCAGCCCTCATCTGCTGTACAGGTAACCACATACAGGTGCACTGGGTTTTGTGGCTGCTGCTTGAAACAAGTTATGTCTTTCATACACGTTGCAATTACTTTATTCAATTAACTTTTTGTCTCAGGTCCGGGATAAGAAACTCCTCAATGACTTAAATGGAGCAGTTGAAGATGCCAAGACAGCCCGGCTTTTTAACATCACCAGCTCAGCCCTTGCCACCTTCTGTATCATCCTTATCTTCATCTTCCTGCGATACCCTCTCACTGACTACTGAGTGAGGCCAACAGCAGCTGCCGCCGCCAAAATGCCTCTACGCCAGAAGTGTCTGCAGTTTCTTGTAGCAAGGACACACAAAACAAACCAACCACTACACCTTGATTGCCAAAAAAAAAAAAAAAAGTCAGTTAAATACATAAATAAATTTAAGTGAGTTTATCAGCCCAGCTAAGCATACCCTTCTTGCCCTGAAATGGTATGTGAACAGCTGAAGGAAAGGGTCTCACTCTTACACATGTACAGGAAGTAAAACAGACCAAGAAATATTTATTTTATGGCCAACAAGCTGTGTGAAAAGAGCGTGCAAAGCCCAGAGCTACGCACACTTAGCGGGAGACAGCTGAGCTCTGGGGAGCAGTGGGGTCCTGTGGAGCTGGAGACACATACAGTGATGGATGGGGATCATGGCAGGGCTGGCTCACAACATATCAGGTGTGTTCAGACCGCCCCACCACCCCCACCTTGTGGGGGTTTCTTTTCCTTTCCTTCTCTTGAATTTCATCTACTGGTTCAAACAACTCCCAACCCCTGGAGAGCTGAAGGTGTTAGGAAGTTCATGCTGGGGAGCCCCAAAGCCTCCAGAGAAACCCCAAAGTGTTAAAGGGCAGGTTTCTCCTTGGGATCTCCCAGCAGTGCTGAGGAGGAAGGCACCTTCTGGAGAATTCGCCTAAGCCACCCAAGTGGAGTGCTACTGTATTTCTGTAAACAGTCAATAAAAAGATACCTCTGATACGTGATGCTGCTGGGTTAATTCCTTCCTTAGCAGGGCTGGGCTCCTCATTTCTGTGGGCTGGCAAGAGAAAATGCTAATGTCACCAGCAGCTGCTCGGGAAAGATTTAAAGCAGGAGTGAGGGATGCTGCTGCAGGTCGGGGCCGCATGCAGCCGTGAAGGAGAGCACAGACCCAGATTTAAGAGCAGAGACCTCAGTGACTCCTTGATGGAAGATCTATGACAAGCAGGCAAAGGCAGCCGAGCGGGCAGGGCCTCCCTCCCCTGCTAGGACCAACGTTGAAGAGAGAAATAAATCGCCGCAGTCTGAACCTGCTGCTACTGCAGCACTTCCCAGGGTCATTACGAAGAGCCAGATTTCGGAGACGACGTGCGTTTGCCACTGAAACAGGCAGGAGCTCTGAGCCCTGCCCCATAGCTGCCTGCAGCTGCCTGTCGTGCTGCAAATCAACACACCCTGACTTGAAAACACCCATAAATTAATGGCAAGACCAAGACTAAAATACAGCCTATCAGCCCCTCCGACCCTTCATCTCATCTCATCTCATGTGCCTCTTCTGCCTCATCTTTTCCCAGCTGTAAGATGACCTCATGCCAAGGGGCACCAATCGCTGCAGACCAGCCATGGAGCCGGGAGAAGGCACCAGGATCCACCTTTGCACCCACCCTGAAAGCAAAGGTGAAGATGAGATGTGGAATGCAGACAGGCTGTCATGGACACTTCATCATCTGCTGAGTGCATGGTTAAATCAGCAGGCTGTCTCTGGGCTGTGCTCAGTGAGGGATGTGCCATAGTGAGATGTGGGGACAGATCATTAAGATGTTTGCCTGAAAGCATCATGAGATGTCCCCTCCTTCCTGCTCAGGTCTCCACACCTTCATCCCAGCCTGGGCTTCATTTATAGGGGGAGCTATGGGCAGAAATACCTGCAGTTCTCCCTGCTCTCCTCACTGGACAGCATTTCCACACCAGACCAGATCAGGTGTGTGTTTTGCAGAGAAGTTTCAGTTGGCAGTGCAATGTATGGTGCCCTGAAAGTATCTCAGCCATGAACTGCTCTGTGATCACTCATCCAGAGGTCAATACTCTTCCCAGCCTCTCTTGGTTGCTTCTTGCTCCGTTCCCTGAAGCAAGACCTGAGGGGTCATGGCCATTGGCATTTCCATCCTACTGTAGGTAGGGGCTATAGCCAGTCCTCACCCCAGGCTGAGGAAGGAGCTGGCCTGTCACGACGGCAATGCCCCCAAAGAGGGTGCAGCCAAAATTACTCACGTTGCAGCCACCCTGAACTGGCACCTGGTAATTGGAGCAAATTATATCCCACTGGGACAGTGCTACCCTAGGCAAGACCCAGACCAACCATCCCAGGGTCCTCCAAGGTTAGGAGAGAGGTTGTATCCCCTTTTCCCACCCCTTTTTTCCCACAGAGATGAGGTTGTATCCCCTTTTCCCACCCCCATCCTTGCACCAAGCTCACGTTGGCTGTGTCTAAGGTCTTGGCTTGCTATCATTCCCTATCACACCTCTCAAGCTTTGCAGCCCAAACACAAGCACAGCTGGATGGGCTCGGGGTGATTCAGACAGGGTCACCACGTGTGCAGTGCCAGGGGTTCCAAGCTGTGGGTTTACATCCCTGTAGGACCAATGGCATCTCTTGCAATGATGAGTGCATTCCTTTCTGTGAGCTGGGACTCCTGTGAGCCACGTTGCCAGTGCTTTTGCACTCAGACACCACCCCCAACTCCAGGAAATCTTGCAGGGACAATGCCACTGTCCCCATCTCCTGTGCTGTGCAGGAGAGAGCCACCCTGCTTGGCATGCAGGCACGGGGCTGCTCGGTTAAAGGCAGAGCTGACACAAAACTGGAAGTGACCCAAAGCCAGCCTTTTCTACATTTAACAAGTGTGACAAATGAGTTATCATCATCCCCTCCCCTGACGGACCATCTTATCTGCAGGAAAATGGATGCTGGTTTAATGAACCAGGGGGAATATTGAACTGACTCAGCAGCATTTTTTGCATGCATTTAGCCCATCCTAATAAGGAGGGCTATTATTAGTAGCCATCATATTTATTGTTTGTTACCCACGTTGTAGGAGGTGAAATTGCTGTCCTGCAGCAGGCTGGAGGTCCACCCAGACCTGCCACAGACCAGAACAGGGTAGCAAGAAGGATGCAGTAACCCTGTGCCTGGAGGAAGGGATGACCGACCCCAAAACATGCTCAGCTCCACCACAGCCCTCGCCTCGGCTCCACCTGCGGCTCTGGGCTGTGAGGCAGCAAAGCTCCTGTGCTCTCCCTTCCTCTCAGTGTCTCCCCTTCATTTTCATGGAGTCCCTCCAAGCCCACAGCAGGAGGAAAGCACCCCCAAAATAGGGGAAATAACAGGAACCCATAGATTTCCAAGCTTGTTTGGGAGGAAAAAAAAATCATTTGTTCATGCATAGGTCTTCCAAGTGCAGCAGCATCAAGGTATTCAGCATTTATTTTTCATCTTGTCATTGTCAGGGAACCCCAAATAGAGACAGCAAAACTACATCCCCATATACTGTCAGGCAAGTACAAACCAGATTGCACCAACTGTGCTGTTAAGGGAAAGAAATAACTTTTTTCATTTTGAGGGAACAAGGCAAAGAAAAGCAGCAGCCAAATCCGACAGGTCCTCTAATTGCCTTTTTTTTTAATTTTGCAAGAAAATTCTGGAAGTTCAGGTTTTGCCAAGGCTGACACCCGCCGCGGCAGAAGGCAGGCTTTCAAGAGTTGCTTCTCTGCCTTTTCACTTCTGCCACTCACAACGTCGCGCCGCGCTCTCCAAATCGCACTTTTTTTTGGCTGCGAAGCCGCAGCCTCTGTTGCACTCCACGGCGGGAAAGAAAACTGTGAGGAGGGGGTGGAGGAGAGGAACAGCCGAACGCAGCTTGAGAAGCATCTTTCGAGATGGGGAAGAACTGACGGTGACGTTGCCATTTAAAGATTTAATTGTATTCCATCGGGAAACTGAGCCTGACAGCTTGATGAGGATTGCTTTTTGTTTAGCTCGTGGGGAGCGATTGTTCCCTGTGAGGCGACACTGCAATTGTGCCTAAAACACCTGTGCTGTTTTTGTGTCCCGGTGGCTGAAAGGCGCTTGGGGTGAGCCTGGGGAAAGGCCGCCGAGGCTGGTGAGGGACACCCTCGTCCGGGGGGAGGAGATGCTGCGAGACGGGGCTCGTTCAGCCCCGCGATGAAATGGCTGCGGGGGGACCCCGAGGGCAGCGCCAGCACCCAGGAGGAGGGCACGGCGGCTGGGAGCGGGGTGTCCGAGGCGAGCTGGAGCTGCCAGGCTGCGGGAGGCAGGCAGAGGGCCCCCTCTCACCGCTCCACGGCAGCCGGCAGCGCACCGCCCATCTCCGCGGCCTCTGGGCGGGCCGGGAGCTCCGGGCGCTTCGCCCCGAGCGAGGAGCGCCGGTCCGTGCACGCTTCGCCGGCACTCTCGGCCCCAAGCCCCGGGAGCTGCGAGCCCCTGCGTAGGGCAAGCGCTGGCTTGTGCAAGAGGCAGTCGTGAGGTGAGGGTGGCTCCTAAAACCAGCCAGGAGCGGGTCCCCAGCCCTCCACAGGGTTGTGCCCCTCCGTGCCAGCCGGAACGCGTGTGTCAGGCGAGGGCCCGGGCGCCGGTACTCATTTACCCTCCACGCTGGCAGGGAAAGGTGGCTGGGAGCCAGGCAGTGCGTGAGCAAACCCTGCCGTGCTTACGCAAGTCTCGGTGCTCACCCGAGCCTCTGCCCCCGCTGCCACACAGGGCTCGGGGATGCCACCGTTGCACAAATGCCACCAAGCCAGTTTGCAGACAGCAGTGCATCGATTCCTAGCTGGGGTGAACTGGTTTGGGTTTGGCTGGTGAACGCAACCCTGCGATTCTCCTTTATCTATGGGCTGACAGTAATAAACGAGACGGAGCTCATTCAGGTAAGGACCTCCCAGCCCAGTGTCAACATCTGCTGGTTCCCCTGCCTGGGATGAGCTGCCAGGTGTGCAGGCAGAGCATGGTGAGTCAGGCCTGGAGCAGCCCTCAGCCTGGATACCCAAATTAACAGTCAGAGAGAGATGCAAATGGCAGCCTCTGTTCTGCTGTGGGGTGTGTAATCCTCCAGCAAAAGCTAACTATGCTGTGGCATCACAACTCTGCTTCCCAGGCACTCCGTGGGCCAGGAGGCAGAGTCACGCTGACAGCAAGTAGCAACTCTCACCTCCCTTCCCAGCCATGTGCTGATGTCCTGGGTGACCTTACCAAGGCCCCTTCATCTCTGTTTTCCCCTCCAACACTGTCTCATGGGTTGATGGCTTCTCAGAGGAGGAACTGCAGCCTTGCTTAGAGGCACCAGGTTCTGGGACCTTGGCACTGTGGGTGTCCTGTGATGGGTACAATTCCAGCAGTGCCCAGGTATGGTCGGCAAACACAGAGGAAGAGCGGGGCACTGATGGAGCTGCCTCTTCCCTCCTCTCCGTCCCCTTATCCGTGTGCAGGTTGGACAGTGAAGAGTGAGTGCGCACCACGGCGGTGTGCAGCCCTGCTGGGGGGAGGAGGGGGAGGCGCAGATGGCAGCAGATGCTCTCATCAGTGAAAATGATTGAAGCAAAACAAAAAAAACCCTAGCAACTGGTGAGCAGCCTAACAAAAACCAGCACAAGGGTACAGAGAAAGGGTCTGGACCTGACAGACCCTTGCATGGAGCCTAGCTCCATGCTGCCTTCTGGCCCACAGTAATGTTTTTCCCATCCCCAATTCACATACAGAGAAGAAAGACCATGCCTTGTCCCAGAGCACTGGGCAGTGATTATTTTTTAAGGCTTGGATATACTAAAACAAAACAATTTGTTTTCTCTCCCATTCCCCTGTCCCTATCCTCTCTCTTGTCCCTTTCCCTCTGCCTTCAGAGGAGTGAATATGACCCCAGAGGGCTTCCAGGCACACCTAGGCCCCTCGCCTACCCTCACTACGCACGGCAAGTCTTAATGTGGGCCAATATGATGTTCCATTTCAGCACTGGGGGTGAAGGAGCAGGAACGCTTCCTGCACCTGAGGGGTGTTTCTGTAAAGCCTCCGTGCAGCTTGGCTGCTGCTTCCAGCTTGGCTCCTCCGTCACTATAGCTTCATGCTGGTGCAAAGGTCCTGCTCCTCCACCCCTCCCGTCCCCTGACTTTGACCCATCATGCCAGCACTCAGCAGCCATGCCCCGCGTTTGGCACACCTCCATGCTCCTGCCCTGCTTTCCTCCAGTATGTCCAGGGCGGAGGGAATCAGAGGGAATTTATCCAATGTACGATGGTTTACTTTTCCTTTTCCCCTTTGGCAGGAGCGCCTGGCGGCACAGTCAGAGCCAGAGAATGAATGCTTCTGCAGCATGTGCTGAGCTGAATGGCACAGCACGCAGCCCTCCAGCCTGCTCCTTCTGCGATTAATTGCACAGTAGCTGCTCCTGCGACGTGCACGCACAGCTCTGCACGCTGCGAGGGCTGAGCCACGCTGCACACAGGCGGATACTCCTATCAGGAAAATGGAGACAGATCCAGGGCAGCCCCCGTGAGAAACTGCCTGGTGATGCTGTAAGCACCTTTTGCTCAAGCATGTCGGCTCTCCTCACTGAGTGACACCATTTTGGGCTTTGCAGGAAGAAGGTGGTGTGCACAGGGATGCATGCTGGGCTCCATCCCAGCCATGAGGTGGGAGAGCTGGGGAGAACATGGGCAGGTGCCGAAGAGGGGAGTGATGCCCTTCTTAAAGCTGATGCAGGGCTCACCCCACTCAATACATTTCTTTACAGAACAGGGCAATATGAAGCCTGACAAGCCCCTTCGTCAAGCATCACATTGTGCCCCACTCCAGGACATCACAGCAAGGGTAACAGGCACACAGGTGGTGGAACCAACCAAGCCTGGAAGAAGCAAAGCCATGTCAGCCCAAGCGCTGACTCTGGCCTCAGCTATCAGCACAGTTTTGAGGTGCCAGTACCCCCTTGCAGGGGGAACACAATGTCCTGTGCCACAGCCAGCCCTGCTGATCGAGGGTGATGGGATGCTGGCTCAGACAGTGATGTGAGGAACTGCATCTAAATAACCAGGATAAGTTAAAAAATATTTTTTTGCCATTTAAAGAAATTGCAGGTTGACAAAAGTCTCTCCTTTTTGATGAATAAGAAAGTTGATTTGGCAGCAATTCTTTTTTTCCTAGTTTTAGTTTCCTTCATGATCAGGTTCCAATTTTAATCCCTGCAGGATGCATGCAGGAGGCTCTGCTGCACTCTTCTGCACTTGGCCTGCCATGGCAATTAGGGGGCCTGGAAAACGTTTTAGCAAGAACTATTACGTGTACAAGCGTAACTTGCATGTGAAACACATAGCTGGGATGCAATCCATCTTTGGATGTGCCTGAAGTCTGGGAAAGAGGAAAAACCAGAGTGGGGTGGATTATTTTTTAAGTGCTTTACCTGAAACAAAGCGCTTTCCTTTAGCCATAAGCAACTTGCTGTGTAATTTTTGCTCAGCTCATGATGGTTGTGATGGAGAGGGGGGTGTGATGGCCCTGGGGCTGAGACAATAGATTCACATCTGGTAGATGGAGCTTAGAGACGAGGCTGCTTTGTTCTGCCTGCCTGACCATTACAGCATTGCCCTGGCTCTCCCAGCTTGATTTCCCCTGGGGAAAATAGGGGTAATAGGGATGACCCGGGCCACCCAGAGCTGGCCAGGTGTGCTCACAGCACTGCCCTCGCACAGGCTGGCTGCCCACTTCCATGCAGCTGTGGGTCCGCACCCGAATGCCAGAATATCAGGTTGAGCAGGACTGGGATCTAAGTAGGGCTAGCTCCCAGCTTTGGGAGGCAGGTGAGGTTTTGCAAGCCTCAGTCACCACCTGCTCCTGGCCCCTGTGATCCCAGGAGCAGTTCAGCAGCAGTGAATCATTTGTTTTGGTTTCTCCCCACCAGGCGCTTGGCTGCAGCGCCTCGTGCAGAAGCAGTGGGCGTGGGAGAGATGCAGGGCTCGTGGGCTGGAGCCTCTCCTGTGGCCGTGAGAACCCGTGTCCCACTGGTCTCTGGCCCCGCTGGAGCTGCTCCTGCTGTTCGCTGCCAATGGGGATTTTGTGTGGGTCAAATCTCCTTGGTCCTCATCATCCAGGGATGCAGCAGGGGCATCCATGGATTAGCTGAGGAGAGGTTGCCAGGGATGAAGGCTCAAGAGGGAGCTCAGCTTGGTCTCTTGCTGGAATGAACAGTCCAAGGCAGTCCCCCAGGACACTCCATCCTCTGCCTCACCTCATTACCTCCCCATTCCTTGCCCTGCTGCAAGCTCGACATCCTTCTCCCATCTGCTTCCCACTCTCCTCCCTTGTGCCATGCCACTGGACAGACAGGGAGCAATATTCCCAACAGCTGATCTGCGATGCTCATCTGTGATGTGCCAGGTCCATTATTGGAAACATTGATTTTAACTGGAGTTTGGAAAAAACCTGTTTAAATCCTCTTCCTTCAGCAGGCTTTGTGAGCTCGTGGCTCTCTGCCTAGATAATAGCTTTATGAGGAAGCTTTGAGATTTTCAGACTCATTCCTTTCCCCCTCTTTTTTCCTATTTTACCCCTCATTCCTTTCCCCCTCTTTTTTCCTATTTTACCCCTGAAAAGGGGTGTTGGGTAGGGGAGGAAACAGTCTGAAGCTGAGGCAAGAGAAGTCTTCCTCAGGTTTTCCCCATCTGGGTGCTTTGCATGGCCACAAGGAGGGAGCTGGGCAGGAAAACCAGCAGGAAAGGCTTCGTTCCAGCCATGCCGGTCATGCTGCTGCTCCAGTTCCCACCAGGACCAAGTGTTCCCATGCCACTAAAGAAGCAAGTGCTCATGCTACCCCAGCATCTTGCCATTGAATATAATAACTGGGCCGAAACCCATGAGCTTAGGCAGAATATCCCTGGTTTTGTAAAAGTTTCCCTGCTGACAGCTTTGGGTGAGCTGATTTTCTGCGGTAGGAGAAGGGCATGAACTCAGCATTGCTTATGCAATGGGGAGAGTGAGACTTTTTAGCATCCCAGGGCTTTATACCTCTGGTGCTTTATGAGAAATGACATTTCTGGGAAAGATTTTGCCGCCAGTTACTGTGGGAGCTTGCCGTTCTTCTTGAGCAAGCTGCCGGCCGCGTGTCTGGAGACATGAGAGTTAATTTTAAAACATCCGGCATCCGTATCGGCAGGGAGGAAGGTTCCCTTCGTTTCCTAAGCACCAGCAAAACCTAAGCTTCTAAACCCTAATCCTCCTCTAAGCTGGAGCTGCCAGGCCAGGGCCAAGGGCAGAGAAAAACCCCTGCCGTGTAACCAGGCCAGTTGCCCAGTTCTTTGGTGAACCCGCAGCAGGATGGGGGTGAGCCCACTCCATCCATCCAGGAGCCGACCTGTGGGTCAGGCTCCTCCTGAGCCCTCAGCTTTCGGGTCACACTTTGCCATGCCACCCTCCGAGACGGCGCTGCCCCTATGCCTGTCCTTCTCCTCAGAGAGCATGAGTCCCGTGGGGCGCCGCGCAGGTGCCCGCTGCTCCAGGCTCAGCAGGCAGGGCGCTGACA